>JADANM010006098.1:723767-743220 GCA_026213755.1 Eurema hecabe
GATTGATTTTAATGTTTGTTTTATTGTATAATACGTAAAGTATTGATTTGATGCATTTTAGATTTGTCATTAAAATTTGTAGATTAACAAATCTACACATAGGTATTTATCTCAAATAAAATAATGTCACTTATTTTGTGGGAAACTAACAGAATTACACAAAATGTGTAAAAATTTATTCTTCTAGAAGAAAAAAGTTTAGCTCTAGTGTCTAAATATTTTTTAAAGTATGAATTTGTAATTAAATGAATTATCTAGTTGCGATATACATAACAATAGTCCTAAAGTACTTTAATAAACTTCTAAAAACAAAATACATCTTTAAAATATCGAACTAATTGTCAATACTTATCGCATAATGAGCAATCTGAGTCAGTTTCGGAAAACATATGAATAACGATTGAACAATACGATTGGTTTCTGTTAAACGACACCGATTACTTCCTTTTGTGATCGAGTTTCAATACAAATGTTTCTGTATGTGACTCATTGTTTTAACTAAGTTTCCATTAAGACAATACTGAAAAAATTCTAACAATAACTGTTTTGAAATCACCGCGATATTTTATAACTTTACTAAAGTATTTAAATAAAATAAATAATAAATATTTTCAGGACATTTATACACAGCGCCATCTAGTTCCAAGCTAAGTCGAAGCTTGTGTTATGGCAACTAGATAACGGAATAAATTACATATACATACTTTTTTTTTGTAAATACATACATACATAGCAACACCCAGAACCCATTTCAAAAAGGTTGCCTGGAAGATAAGTTGCTTTTTTAGTGATAAGGCCGCCTGTAACATTTCTTGTACTCGGTACAATTAGTCTGTAAGTTATAAAAGTAATAAAGGAGATATAAATAAAAATAAATAAAATATTGAATACTTAACATTAGTCATGGATCACGGGGTGTTAAAACGTAACGATAACTGACCAAATGCTTGAATTAAACTTAATTTAACTTAAGTAACTATTACATACCGAATCGCATTGACTGATTAGATTCAATGATATTAGGGTGGTACAACTAAGGAGCGGTCGTAATTCAGTGTAACCATGCCATTACACTGAATTACGACCGTTCCTTAGTTTACTTTACTTCCTAAAGATTTGAAAAAATTATAACATTTGAAATTTAAGCATCACCAGTCGAAAATTTTTCCTAGAAATCTTTGCTTGTACCAAATCACGTAAATGTGTCGACATGTACCGTTACAGTCATTAGAAAAAAATATTTTGATAAAAACATTATATGTAGGACGTAGGTGTTTCGATACAAATGAACGTTACAATATTTTAAATACAGACTAAACATAAGAAGATAAGAACTTACTATTAAACCTAGCTTCCTTTCTCTTTGTACTACCGAAAACTTCTTCAAAGACGCCATAACTGTACTCATAATTTTATTTCCCCAAAATAATAGCTACGTCAGATCGCTTACCAGAACTTAGCTTCAGTTAACTAAGTATAAAGTCCGCACTTCGCAGTAGGTATGATAACGGAGCGTTCTTGGCGCGCTGCCAAAGTTGCGGAGTTTGTTACGATGTTATGAGCTAGTGGTTGCGGACTGCGGAGAATCAAACTTGTAGTCGGTAACAGGGAAACTGCTGTCCAGTTCACGTCGAATACATTAATATTTAGTTGAAGTACTTAATTTCTGTTCAACGTCTAGCCATAGTTCTAGTATGTTATTGACAGGGTAAGTATATGATAGATATTGTTATGGTAAAATAGAGCTATCAGTCAAATACGTCTTAATTAAACTAGGCTTCATATAGTAACACTTTTAAATCGTCATGGTATTGTAAAACAATAATTTAGTACTGGTTTACAAGGCAGTTTCTACAGAGAAAAATTGGCAAGAAACTTTGAAGCACTTTTAAAATCATGGCATAGTGATACAATAAGCTAATGTTAATATTAACTTTATATGATTTCAGTAGATGTAGAACAATGTTACAGCTTACAAAATCTCTTTATTATTTTATTGAAACAATTGCGTTCATCAATAGTCTGTTATTTAAAAACCGACGTTATTAAAAGTCATAGTCCTATGTATTTGTATTCAACCTGGTTACATAATGAATAGTAATTTATTAATATAGAATATAATATTTGTATTATTGCACAATAATTATTATAACTTGGACACGTCAGACAGTACGTGTAGTTGTAAATTATAAAGTCCGCAATTCACAGTAAAATAATCCCAGTGATGTCTTGGCGTGCTACCAAAGTTGCGGACTTCGTTAGTGGGAAGTGATCGAAGAAAGGCCAATTAGTAATGATACGAACTATGTATACGAACGAACGATACTAACGAACGAACGAACGAACTATATAGTTTACTTGGGAGTGTTCTATGGAATATGAATTATGAATAACAATTCTGAGATATACGTTCAATGTCCAATTTAAATGTTTAAGATTTACTGAGAGACATCTTAGAATATTGAAGCTGTCCTATTCAATCCATACTAATAATATAAATGCGAACTAACTATCTGTATGTCTGTATTTCCATCATGCTAATACTACTGAAACGATTAGAACGAAATTTTGGTACGCAGACGATCTAGAGCCTGAGAAAGAACATAGGCTACTTTTTGAACTGAAAAAAACGGAGCTAAAAATTGGGGGATCAAAGTTTATACGAAAGTCCACGCGGACGGCGTCGCAGGCAGCAGCTAGTTATATAAAAATCATAAACCTACTATTACTACTAGTACTATTCAAAAATAAATATGTGCCAAAATCAACAAACATTTCTAAGCTATACCCTTAATTAACAAAACTCTATTGTTTAAAACAATTTCGATCTAATTTTAACTCTTTCATAACTCTAAAGCTTTCTAAAACAGTTACACGTAACATAAGTACAAATGTCGTCAACTTGAACTTCGATACGACATATTTAACAAAGAACAAGTATTTCAAATGTACAATAAACTCGGGACAGACCGTCACATGAGCCCTTTTATGCGCCGTAAAAGTGTTTCAATTTACAAACTCTTTATTTCCGTTAGAGAGGCGAGCGTTTCCATTGTTTTCTTTTTATTTTTAACCAGCCGTTGCTCGCGACTTCGTCCCCGTCGCTTACTTTTTCATTATTTATTCGCTCCTATAAGTCGCAGCGTGATATTATGTAGCCTAAAGCCTTCCTCGGTAAATCGTCTATTCAATAAAAAAAGAATTTTTCGATTCAAACCAGTAGTTCCTGAGATTAGCGCGTTCAAACAAACAAACAAACTCTTCAGCTTTATATATTAGTATATAGATTTATACAGTTGGTAGAGAATTTCTGAATTGACCCAGCTCGTTCGGGTGGTAAAACTTGAGTCAAGTAATGGCATTTCATCATAGATGTCATAGTGTTTCGTTCGGTAAATGGGTGCACCATATGAACTGCTAGTGAGGTGGTCTTTTACCATCAAACGAACCTGCAGTTCAGTTGGCTACCATTATATAAAAACAGTTTTTGTAGGGAATAAAACGGGACGTACGCCTAATGTCATGATAGTGATCTATCAGTATCATATTAAGACACATTCAATGTATTCACACTAAATGTAAGGTACAACATTATCACATACAATTTTAAATACAAAAGTATATTAAATATAACATAGCCTTTTTCAATTTACCAGGCAATCAGGCGAATATCCTGTCCAGTTGTCCGCCATCACATAAAAATAAAAATCCCCGAACTGTTTTTAATGCTACAAAGAGTAGTCAAATAATAAAAAAAATCAATTATCGTACCGTGTAAGAATGGAAACACGTCCCGCTATGTCAATAGCTCGGCCGTGCTTCTGCATCTGCTACTGTTCACTACAAAATGGTTTTTAATGCTTAAATTTTTCCTAAAGATAAAAGTGTCCATTATATTCCGATACGGAAAGTTTTGAAAGTGTCAATCCGTTATTTGGATTTTTGTACAGATACAGATATATAATAATAATTATTATTATTTATAACTAGCTATTGCCCGCGACTCCGTCCGCGTTTACTTTCATAAAAAATATATTCCTCTGGAAACTGGATAAAAAGTATCCTATGTCCTTCTCCTGGTTCTAAACTACATCCCCACCATTTTCAACCAAATTGTGCCGGTTGTGCCGAAATCGAGTAATAAATGGTGTAACTAACACGACTTTCTTTTATAATAGAATAACTACCAGACAGACTTCGTTCTGTTTTCCCGGAAATTAATTGATATTTTTCTCGCCGTAACAAACCTGCTTGGACTTTAAAATTGGCGAACATTAAAAAAAAAAAATTGGTCTAGGCATTGTTGAGATATGCAAGTGCATATGCATATGTATTAGTACGTACGTAATGTATTGGTAAGTAACAATACATTTTTACTGTACGTGTATGACATATCACCGTATATGGGTGTCTTATAAATTTTTATAATAAGAATTTAGGTACAAAGAAGACACGTTATTCATCTAAAGTCGATACTTTTCAATGCAACGTTTTCCTCAATTTCCCACTGGGTAAACAAAAGCAATTGAGATTAGCGTTATCAGTAGCGCTGAGTCAGCCAATTACGTGTAATCTCGAGCTATTAGTACTCACTTTATTTGAAGCAATAGTACTTGTATTGGATGATTTGGAATATTTCTCTTTAAACGGACTTCAAAAGAAGTGGTACAATATTGTTTTGTAATACTATGAAGATATAAATGTATGAAGCGTTATTGAGTGGAAATATGTTTGACTTTGAATTAGATTCATAATTCAAAGTCAAAGTCTACTCAAAATTTTTTTATGGCTTTAAAAGTAGGGACGTTTGTTACGCTTTCAACGTGAAAGCGACTAGACATAGTGCGTTTTCGCAGGAACTTTTTGCCACGCACGACCATCTTGTGGAATCAGCTTCCTCACGCAGTGTTCCCGAACAAATACGACTTGGGGACCTTCAAAAAAAGAGCGTACCTATCCTTAAAAGGCCGGCAACACACTCGTGACAACGCGAGTGCATACGGGCGGCGCTGATCACTTTCCATCAGGTGACGCGCCAGTTCGTTTGCCCCCTATTATATAAAAAAAAGAAAGACATATGCTCATACAATGTTGTTCTGTTAATCATTAAATGGTACCCTATGTATGGTTAAGTCTTTAAAATTACGCAATTGATTTTGGAGCGGGTTTTTTTAGTAAATAGAGCGATTTAAGAGTATATGTGTATAATGCAATCATGATACATGCATACTAAGCCGGGTTTGGACGCTAGTAAGTGTGGGTGCCTACCGGGAGGTAATTAAGAAGTCCGATATAACACTCAACATAAAATAGTTTATTTCACGTAAACACAAGTAACAAGAAACAGCGATAGTTAAGTTGATAGTTAGAAAAGTGAAAATTTGAAACAAAGGATTTGAATAAGTCAATTTACAAAATGGCGCGAAACGGGAGCTAAAATGCGCATGCATTCGCCGTCAATACGTAGGTTGCGACTGCGGAAGCGGTGAGAATTGGAAAGGGGCATCGTATGATCTATTAAAAATCTAAATACCTGCCGATACAATTATAACTACGCGTACAGTCCTTCCCACAGCTTCGCGCATCAACGATCTCACCCGGGTTTACTCGTGAATTATTTTTATGAAATAATTTAGTTAAGTTTTTATATAAACCGATTTTGTATAGACTTTTATTTTATTTTATTTACGGGATTTTGTAAATATGTAAATAGCTAGCTAGTGGGGGTTCCCACAGTAAGTACTAAATTTCCAATATAAATGCGAATATAGCTGGAACATGACGGTTGAAGTATTTTCTCGTCATTTTACGAATTCGACGCTTAAATTGAATATTCCGTAATCGAATGAATCGAGTCTATTTCCGTGTCTTGCTTCCTACTCCTCCGTACAATAATTTTGTTTCCGTAAAAATTACGATACGCTATTTTAAGATATTTTCAAATTGTAATAGACGTTTTCATTGATTTATGCGTTGTATTACTTATTGTGTGCTACGGAGTTACCCGTGAAAGTATGTACGGTACAGCTGGTTGTCGATAGGATGAATTGGGCTCGGGTGAAGTTGTGATAGTTTCGTTCTTTTACAAGGCTTATTTCGGCACTTCTGCCCACATTTTTGATGTGATTACATTAAAAAAGGATTTAACAACTCTAATCAAATAAGCAGGGCTTTAAAAGTCAATTAAATGTACATTCAACGACATGTCAAAAAAATAAATTTCTAAATATATATATAATTCAAAGATGACTGACTGACATAGTGATCTATCAACGCACAGCCCAAACCACTGGACGGATCGGGCTGAAATTTGCCATGCAGGTAGATGTTATGACGTAAGCATCCGCTAAGAAAGGATTTTGATCAATTCTACCCTCAAGGGGATAAAATAGGGGATGATAGTTTGTATAAAATCCACGCGCAACAGCTAGATATAGTATAAAATCTGTAAGTAATATGATTTGTATCAACATAGCATAAGCAAGATATTACCCTTTAATAATTTTCTTTTCCAGAAAACAAGTAACATTTGGAAACCCGAGTCTAGGAATATTACATTTAATAAAATTATAAAAGCAGTAAAAAGGCTTCGCTTTACAAAATGCACGAAGTACAAAGTATAAGTCTTAAGGTATAATTACCGAGCTTAGATTTCTTAACGAACTTTTAAGTTTGTAAAAACTTTTGCACTGGAATTTAAATTATTCCCAACTCTTTTATAGTGAAAATGTATCTACCGTTTTACGTAAAGAATTTGGGTTCTTTTAGTAATTTTGCCTTTATAGATAGAATTACGGTGTCTGAAAATGTTTTTTATTAAGTACCTATAGATGATAAAAAATGTTTAGATAACAGTTAGTCAGCATGAGTCATGTATCCAATTTACTTTAACAACTTAAAAAAATCTTTAAAAAATATTATTTCAAAGCAAACATTAAATAGCTGAAAAATTTCGTCCACATTAATTCCCATATTCGGAACTTAACATCGAATCTAAAAGCTTATACATATCGCCTGAATCCTCAAAAATCACACGAAGCGTAGTCCAGTAATCAGATACGTAATGCGATGAGTATTCCTGTGTTCGGTGCAGGCAAATTGAATCCCAAATTCGGATTATACCTCTTTGACTAGTATGCTAGCCTGGTACCTTGCAGCTACTGACGGAAAGTAAATTTTTGATCAAGCCTGGAATTTATTGGAATTTATGGAATTTTTATGCGATAATGGAATCTGGTATTAACTAACTAAGCACATGGCTTAAATATTTTTAAAGAAAAGTATAATTTTATGGTTTCTCAATTTAATTGCTATTTCTGATTATTCTAATTCTGATAATTATATTTTTAATTTAAAAATTGCTTTCAAAATAGTCTTAGAAAAATAAATATAATTAATAGCATTCCTCGATTACTTCCCAACATTATTCGCATTTTATAGACCTCTCTCAAATAAATAATAAACAAAGTTGTTATAGCAAAATTAAGCTTCAATCATACAACGCCTTTCTTTTAATAAACAAAAGTTATTATTTGAATCAATACAAAACGTCTAGAATTACAGTCAATAAAATTATACCTCCCTGACCTACATTCCAACTACTTTCTTGTCTAATAACAGAACTTATTTTTACACCGAATTTCGTTTACTCGCTACAAAGCTCGGCTAAGTGATATTTACCTCAAAAACATACGCCTTACAAAAATGATTGGCAACGCGCCAACTGTGATAATTTCTAACATTACAGACTAGGAGATTATTACATTTCATATACGAGTATATAATTTAAGTATGATATTAGACTATGTATACGCTAATGGATATTACTTTCACTAACAAGCATTATATAAGTCAAAGGAAACGGTTTTTGTCACACAAGGTTTGTTTTTCGATGATGCTTTCCTGTATGGGGAAAAAATAACCTTTTATAGATACAAGGTTTTTCACGTTACACTAATCTACATATGTGTCGAACCAAATTTACTATATACAAGCTTACAAACTGAAAAAAAAGAACTTTTTGATTATTAGTTATTTTGAATAAAATACTCAAAAAAACAATTTTGTTATCAAAACTCAAAACAAAATTTAATAATTAATATTTACATCATTTATATATTAAGACAAAGAATCAAGGGGAGACTGAGGTGGAATGCGTCTCTTGACGGTATGTATAGACATAATAATATCCACACTGTGCACTAATCCGTACTAATATTTATCAAAGTTAATTCAATTTCACATTTCCCTGTGCCAATCACGGGATGCTCAAACACCGCAATGCCTTATAATTAACGTCAATCAGCGCTAGACAACGTTCTCAATATAAATAATATTCGAGATTATCGATAACGATCAACCGCAAGCCGATAGATTGATCAAATTGAGTTACATACTTCAGCATACAGCATACAAAACATAATACATTGTCTTCAAGTTGTGTTAGTATTTTGCTTTTAAAGCAAGCCAAATATTGCACAAATATAACTGTTTCTTCGTAAACGTCATTGTCATAAAATAATGACATATGGTTTAAGAAATACCCCGCTCAAAACTACAGTATTTTTAGTTTGTTATCTTTAAATTATATATTGTTTAAATGATATTATGTGTTATTAAAATATCTAAGCATAAAAGATGATAAAGATTGATAGATAAGTTTTATTCACAAAATTTGACGTGCATAAATAACGCAATATTTTTATGAAAGAAGCAACTATTATTCGTCTGTTCTTAGGAAGATCCTTGACCGGTCAAACTTTATTGGTTCGAAGTTCAAATACTTGTTTAAAGTCTACCTTCCAATATTGAAATCCTTCAGGATTAATCTTTTTATAAAGAACACTACTTTACACAAACAAAGAAATGACTAAGAATCAAAATTTCCCGCTCATATATACCATTGTCCATCAAAAGCCTTATATTTTCCTTCGTTTGTTCGACATACGAATGGGGTAATAAGACAATAGAATGGAGCCTGCACTGGAAGCTTCCTTGGGAAAATGTTTCCTTCCGCCTTTCCTATTCACGCATGCGAGAGTTTCTCGGCCAAGATGTGATTCAGTGACGGATTATGATTACCCATGCCATAGCTATACGCCTTATTTCCTATATTGAAAATACTATTCTGTCATCGGTGTTATAAAAAAATATTATTTCAATATTTTGTAAATGCCAAAGGGAAATACTTAAATTCAAAGCAATTTAACAGACGTAAAGAGTGCCATTTATTCCAAGCATTTACCGGCTACTTTTTTGGAGTGGAATAGTTAAGTTGTACATGTTTTTTTTTAAATAAACTGTCAAGCATTCAACCATTTCTGTTTGTGATTTTAGAGTAAAAGTGTTTTAGTTGGACAGAGGTTTTTGTGTTTATAGTTTTTATTATGATTTATTTTTGTTATGCCATTTTGATACTGTGTCTAGTTTTTGAGTCGCAATGGCCATAACTTAATTTGCTTCTAAGCTAATCCGGCACTGGACTGACTGCAAAGCAAGATTAAGTGCCGTATTTATTTTATATGGCGGCGTAAATCAGGATCGAAGATGGAGAGTTATTGGTAAATTGGGAGTACAATGACTTCAAATGTAGCGTTATATTAAGAGAAAGATGTTATTTATTTATACAGACTACACACATAACACATTCTAAATACCTATGTATATGGAAATATATGGAAAAATTTGTTCACTCGGAGTTGTACCATTACATACACATATATCCGTTATTTGGTGTAGGTGGAAAGTGTAAGACCAAGTAATAATCCTCTTTTTTGTTTTTTCCCCACATTTTAATGCAAACTACGATAGTTCAAGGTGAGAGCTGGTAAGGCAATAAAAGAAATATTAATTATTTAAAAAATATTAATTAAGCTGTGATCGAGTTATACACTGAGTAAAACATTTGGAGACTCGTTTTTATTCTATAGATCGATAAAAACAGATAACGGTCTGTCAAATGAAATGCTACTATCACCGAATCGTGACACATTTCCCGATACAAATGAAGCGGGCCGGACATAAACATGAAATAAACATGAATTAACGTGCAATATTGCGTTGTAATTAGTTTCCGGTGGTGTCCGCGTCGCCCCGGTCTCCCCTCGACGGGCCGTCATACATTATTTGTTAATAATTTGGAATTTACGATGTTAAGAGTTTCATTGAAATAAAGGTATGCAATGAACAATACGATAAGAACGTATCAAGTTTAAAACGATAGAAATTTTTGTTTTGTGCCTAGTATATTCAGATATATTTTTTGTTAATATTTTTCTGAAAAGTTCAAATTAAAATTTTTGGAATGAATACTTTGTGGCGTTCTATTATATTAGCTTTTTTAACTTCTTTTTTCGTAGGTTAAATTCTATTTTTTTCTGCATAGTACAATCAATAGCACTCATAGCGTGGCATTATATTAGTAAAATAATTATCAAAAACATTTTCAGTCTATCGAATTATTTTTTACTTCTATATGACTCTCTAATAAATAACTAGACAATAATACGAACCAGAATGAAATAGCAAACCAAGTATTTATTCAAAACATCTTTTCAAAAAAAAGTGAATGAAAAGTATATCTAAACATGAAAACGGCTAAATCCAGTCTTATATTTTCCCAGAGCAACGCGTTATATCTTCATTAGGCAAGAATCACTTCCTTCTAAGAGACAGTATTAAAAGCCGTCTACACTGTCTAATCCCCGTGGCTTCGTCTGTATCCCATTGTAATGTGTACTCTAATACAACGGTACTAAGGTGCTTATTTAAATGTACTGCGGTGTCTCAACGCTGAATATTAAATTGAAATGACCTAAATTTAAGTTGGATTATAGTATAATCCAGAAATGTGAAATGTTATGTTGTTAAGAATGAGTTTATTTTAATGTTCTAAGACTTTAGTCTTTGGAGCCGTATCTTAGGAATAATCTTTTAGTACTAAAAAATGTTTTGTTTCTGAATAAATTTGAAAAAAAATTTCAGAAAGTCTACATGGTGCCACCGGTTCGGGAACTAACCCGACGAGAAGAACCGGCGCGGCGTAAGAAACTCGCACGGGTCCCACACTTTTTACCAAAAAAGGGGGAAAAATCATCTCTTAAAATAATACTAATATGGAAAGCTGAAGGGTTTGTTTATTTATTAACATTTTTATAATATCACCTCGATAAATGGTCCTCTGACTTTCTTATAGCGCTTTGTTCTGTTAAAGAAATACTTCCTTTGTCTTATCATAATTGTTTAATTTATAAGAATTCGAAGCGCTTCTACTCCTGCCTCTTTAAAAAAGCCGGCAAAACATTCGTGAGACCTCTTATGAGTGCTAATAGACGGTGTATTAGCCCACGTAGAATTCAAACAGTTAACATGGCTGAAACCGAAGGGCAGAGTCAGTTCTCTATAAAGCGGTCAGTTTGAATAGCATTAAAAATATTAATACGTATTTATACCGACCTACCGATATTTTTCGGGAGCGTTGTCATTATCATTTCCGATATTATCGCATGTCAATTTTAACATAATTTATTATAATACGAGAGTTCCCGCAAACATTTTGCTATTAAAAAACAAAAATGAAGTGGGTTCGTTAAAAATTGCTTTTGAGTAATAAGTCATTAAATTTATTAATTATTCGCCCTTTTTTGGTAAAAGTAAAATGGTTTTCAAAGTAGGGGTGATATGATGAAGCCTTTCATTTAATTTCAATAAGTAGATACTTAATTTTAATAAGTTATGAGTAAGTATATAGAGCTGTTGCATGATTTTTAAAATAATTTGTGGTTTAAATCTAACAATTTTTCATAACAGATATTGTTTTTTAATTCCCTAATTGTAAAATGTCTTTCGCTTGTTTTAATTTATATGTAATGCGCTTCACAATTAATGTTTCTTTCATTAAAATTCAAAATAGTGAGTGACACAAAAGAGTTTTTGGCGCCAATTTAGTTAAAAATGTGAATAGAATTAGATTTTTTAAATTTTATTTATCGGCAACGTAATGTTTTCCTCCCCATACCCTTTGCGAGCATTAACACACATACAATCATACACAACATTATTGCATAATAATATTGTATAGATTACAATATTCCGTTCAAATTGGATGTTCAAGTTGCAAGCAAGATGAGTTTCGATTGTCTCAAAAAGTTGTAGTTTAAACATTTTGCTTATATGTTTGTTTGTTTTAGAAGACACGTATTGATATTGTATGTCCAAAGTTATATCTTGATTATGAATATCTGGGAAACGTCAAAACAAAGGAGGTATTGTTATCATGGCTTTGATACGGGTTTTCGATTGCTGTTCATGTCACAGGTTCTATGAACCATTTCCTGCATTATAAGCCTTTTTGAAACTTCTTCATTCATAACAATTATATCTATCATATAAGTAAAAGTCGTGCAAGAGCGAGTCGGATCTTCTAATAGGTGGTTCCGTAAAAGTTTTTAAAAAATTCAAAATCACAGGCAAGTGTCCTATAGGTTTTAATTTTTATTTAAGTACAAAGACATTCAAAATTGCTTTTTATATCGTTTTTGAAATTGGTAATTTCTGTATTTAATAATTTACAAACGATAAAACTATTCTATCTTCTTTTTATAGCACTTCCAGTGTTACTATGATCGATCAATTTGAATATTATATTACCTATTACAATTTTGAAGTACCTTCGCCTCTACAATCTTCTTTGTATTGTTGTTATAACGAGTATTTCGAGTTTAAGACTATAATAAAGTCTAACAATGAGCGTCAAAGCGATATGAATACTTTGATTAAACAAAGATAATTCAAAACTTGTAAAACAAATTGTGCCCGTAATTGCCCGTTAACGGCTCCGAGGATCTTTATTGCAAATTTAATAGCACGTAAACTGCTATTATTTATGTCTGTGTCGGTTAAGACGCTGGATAAACGCGCGTTATGGGGTTCTGCAAGTGAACTTGTATCTTGGTTCACTTTTAGATTTGTTTTACGGAACTCTAATAGTTTTTTTTTTAAAACATAGGGGGCAAACGAACAGGTGAGCCACCTGATGGAAAGTGGTCATCGCTGCCCATCAACCAGTGTTGATGGGCAGCGATGCTATGCAAGCTCCGCCAGTGCGGAGCTTGACAGCTCTGGAATGTTTTGATGCCTTTTAGAAAGATGCTCCCTTCTTGAAACATCTCAAGTCGTATTGCATCGGAATTTTAGCTAGCACTTAGTGGTGCATGACAAAAAGTTTCTTAAAAAGGACTTTGTTGTTGACTTCCAGATGTCAAGGTGAGGATTTACGGAACTCTAATAGTTTCGTCTTTGGAATCCCTATTATTTCATTTTACAAAAGCCTTATAGTGACGTCTTACGGTTTCATTAGATTGTCTCAACCTTGGTCTACCTTTAAGCCTATTGCCAAAAAGTACTATATACCACGAAAACAAAGAAGTATTTGTGTAAGAAATAACTTAAAAAATAATGTTCAAAACGCTACTACCACATAACAAAGTCATATAGAACATGCCATAGTAAAGTAGAAAACACTGCAATATAAACCTAAATACATAAATACCAAAAGCCAAATCCGTTTATTGCATACAAAAATGTACTATTAAATTATTCCATACGCGGTGAGCCACACATCAAACCGGTATAAAAATTCTGTCTGCAGACATGCACCAAATTACATTCCAATATCAATCATGGAATATCATTCATTCAAATTTTTCCAACGCTCTACGTGCCTAAGCGACGTTTCAGCGTGTATGCTTTATGCTTGTCACAAAATGGCGCCCAAATATTACAAGATGGCGTCGATAAGTCGAGAACTTTCGTGTCGAATAGATGACGTGGTTAGACTTATTTGGATTTATATTTAGTATAAGAAGATATATTATGTAGTGTTTTCAAGAACAGGCTCAAGAAACATTTTTGTTAAATTTGAAAATCTATAAATATATTTATTTACATTTCAAAGCATTATTATCATTGACATGAACATATTAAATTGACATTCAACAATCGTTTCAGAATACGTATCGATCGACGTACGATCACATGAAAATAAAGGTATGGGGAAGCAAAAAAAAAATTTCTTGCTTTCCCATAGGTTTTATTTTTTGATGAAAGACCTCGTTGCTTGGTAAAAGTCACTTATGATAAGGTTCATTCATATCTGTTTCTGTTATTTGTAACAATTTTGCACATGTAAAAACTAGAATAATTAAATAATACACCTTTAAATCATATTATAATTTTCAATAAGGTCGATTAGGCTCTGTAGATTGGCAATTCATTTAAAATCGTCATAGCAACTATCACAAAAGATTTATATACTGGGATTTTGGTTGACAGAAGTCCAACTTAACGCATTGATTTTTTTCCACGAAACCTGTGAGTATAAATTTCCCCACATTTAATTACAAAAAATACCTCACAACAGATAAACATGTTTAATAAACCGCTGTAGATTAAAGATAACAATAAAACATTATTCGTCTAAAATTGAGGAAACTTCCCAAATGAAAACAAATAGTTTCGCTTTGACATCAAAACTTAGCAATAGATTAAAACAAAACAGATAAGATCGTTTTGCGTTTCGCTTCGTAAATAAATGTTCAAAGTTGGAAAACGGTCCTCACTGCCGGCTTATTAAGAGTTTGTCGCAGTTGGTAAATTTTTTTGTACCTTTAATAAGTTATTAGATGAGTTATAAATGTTTTCATAATGATATAGGAAATGGAACTTAAATTTTGTATATCATAATTTTTTTGTTATAAAATGTTATAAAAAATGTATATATATATATGTATGTATATATATATGTATGTATATATTGTTATTATAAAATTTTTGATACTGAGATAATTTTCGGAGTATAGCTGCCTAATGCCTATTGGTTGTTTTTATTTACCTATAAGGAATATCTACCTAGCTACCTATATGGGCTTTAGCTTGACCACGAGTCGCCTGATGGTAAGCGACGACGGAGTCAGCGGTTATATAAATTGGAACCTTATAACAAAAAGCAATAAATCTCCTTAGAGTTTCCTCTAGGAGGGAACCTATAATCCAAAAAAATTGACCCCACGACTTTTCTTGACATTACAAAGAACCTTTAACAAAAATATGACGCTGGTCATTTATTAAAGTGAAGCGTAGTACTCTCTATTTCAGTCGCAGTCGTAAGTGCACTTATGAGAATTCGGGAGCATTCGAGTACATATTTTATTGTCGTCTTGAGACTAAAGAAATGCCTTTTTCTTCTCGAGCAGATCTTGTTTGCAAAATTAATATTTGAATCCAATTTTTTGTCCAAATTTAGGTATAAGTGTCATATTATATATTTTTAAAATTTTAAGTTATTCTTATGTGGAACCGACTTGTGTCTGAAATGGAATCCTTGCTTGAGCAAGTTTCCTCCTGGGGCCAGACTAATTTAGTCCAATTCAACCCCACAGACACAAGTCTGCGCGTTTACCGCAAAAAAATCACCCTTTGTCGTAACAGCTCGGTTTCAGAACACTCCCCTCAATCCTACAGCCAGTATCGGTATCCTTGGTGTCACCATCTCGAATGATGTTCAATTTCGTAGTCATTTGGAAGACAAAGCCAAGTTAGCATCTCAAAAACTCGGCGTGCTCCGCAGAGCGGGGCGGTATTTCACTCCAGGCCAACGCCTGCTGCTCTATAAGGCACAGGTTAGGCCTCACATGGAATACTGCTGTCACCTCTGGGCCGGAGCACCTCAGTACCAACTTCTGCCACTTGACCGCATCCAACATCGAGCAATTCGACTGGTTGACGATACAGATCTTACCGATCGGCTTGATACTTTAGCCTTGCGAAGGGACGTAGCTTCTCTCTGCGTCTTCTATCGCATTTACTATGGGGAGTGCTCCGAGGAGCTTTTCGGAACTTTACCTGCAGCTGAATTCCACCACCGCACTGCACGTCACAGGCTGCAATACCATTCGCACCACCTTGACAGCTGGCAGTCAACCACAGTGCGATTTAAACGGAACTTCTTGCCACGTACCACCACCTTGTGGAATCAGCTCTCTCATGCGGTTTTTCCGATGAATTATGACTTGGGGTGCTTCAAGAACAGAGCGTACATCTTTCTAAAAGGTCGGCAACCCACTTCAGAGTTGTCAAGCTCTGCAAGTGTTCATGGGCGGCGATGACCACTTACCATCAGGTGGCTCGCCTGCTCGTTTGCCCCCTATGCTATAAAAAAAAAAAAAAAATGTGGGATACCTGAACTTTGGTACAACCATGGGAATGAAACTGCTTCCAATGAATGAAGATCAGGAGCTAATGCGAATTTATAAGTGTAAGTAAATACGGCCATATATTTTTTTCTTCATTTTTGTTCTTCTGTATTATTATGCATCAAGGTATTTTACCAACTCCATTGAAGGTAAGCTCGTCTTTGTTCCATTATAAATGAAACAATAAGTATTTTAGGAGAAAATATTGAATTTATTTTGCACTTCACACAAATTTTACGTCTGCCATAGTTGGCATTTTATAATGAAGAGGGTTGCTAGTACAAAAATGCAAAACTACTCACAAAATTACCCTGAATGTTACAAGTTTATGGTAAATTAATATAATTAATTTAACAGTCTTTAACAAATAATAACTTAAACAGTTTTGAATAATATAGACACTCACAGACAGACTTTTAAAATATAAAAGTTTTATCTAAATATAGTCTCTAACAGATGATATAACTTAAGACTGAAAGTCCCTTTACAAAGACTGACTCATTACAATAAATATTTCGTACGTGGCATTAAATAGGTAGTTCGATCTACGAGTTCGGAACTGATGACGCTGCCCCGGGGTCAATCAATAGCTATTCAACTAATGCACTAACCATTACTAACCTTTTGAGTTAGATTATGTAACTATTAACTTACTTTTGGAGGCTTCTTTTGTTAATAATTTTGCTGGAAAGGTAGTTTTTGTTGTTTGATTAGTAGTATTACTAGCTGAGCCTCGCGGTTTTGCTCGCGCAGTTCCCGTTCCCGGAGGAATATCGAGATGAAAAGTATCCTATGTGTTAATCCAGGGTATCACCTCTCTTAATAGCAAATTTCAACTAAATCGGTCCAGGCGTTCTTTCGAGAAATGTTAGTAGGATAGGATAGATGAGTTTTTTACTCTGTAGGGTGTGATTTTGTGTTCAAATCAGCGCATTGTAATAATTCTTTTATATAAAAACTTTTGACACATACATATTTTATGGCTTTCTATTTTTAAAATAATTTACCAAATAGGTTCATTAGAATCAGACGTTACTCTTTACAACCTCACCAATTCGTTTACTTTGTAAAATACGTGTATTATAAATGTGTTTAGTATTCGTACTGCGAATTTAAATTTACCTCCAAAAATTTTCCTCGAAAAGCACTTCTTGTAATATGCTAATTCCTGGCCGAATTCAACGAAAAAAAAGGCATTCGAATTTCAAAAGCATTTACGTTCGAAAATCGAATTTTGAATTCTTTTCCAATTGATAATTCTGCAACCGTTTCTAACGAGCACGAATCGCACTAAGAATCAGATTCCGTGGTTGTTTCCAGAATTTCGCGTTCTGCGGTTTCGACCGCAAGCTGCACCTAAATATCGCTTCAGAGATTTCTCTCGGAACGGATTTTCATCAGAGCTATCAGAGGTTAGGTATAATGATGCTTTTTTTTATTTGCAACCAGTACTTTTATAGGGATTATTGCTTCGTTTTTGATCGTTATAATATTTTAAGCATATTCGATTTTCAAAATCTTTTCTTTCAATGAAATAAAAAAGAACCAATTCATACTTAAATTAGTGTTGTCACTACACACATTTGGATATTTCAATTTTTTTATTACGTAACGTATTTGTGGAATGAATATAATAGTAATAAAAGTTTTTTTTTATTTGAAAGGGGATTAACATTTTTTACACTTAGCATTTTTTCATATTTCTTTTTTAATTTATATATTTTAGTAATAACATGATTTGTAATTTTTAAGAACGATACTTACGATCACCATAACATTCGCATTCTTTTTTTAATTTTAAAATCAAATTATTTAAATTAACATAGGCTCAAAATAAATAATATTTATTACTAAGGAAGCAGCAAACATTACTTCTTTAACATCAGATTAAAAACGTTGTCGTTGGTATTAACATCAAAATTCAGCCTTACCCTTCCCATAAATCGTCCAATAATGCCCATAGACAATGTCATGGTATTTTTGAGCTGATAACGCAGAGACAATAGAACGAGGTCACGTCATGCCAAGGGTCCGTCCCTTCGACCGTTAAAAATAATTGTGGGTAGTTACCAAAATTAGTTGTCAATGCGTTTGAATTTGGAATGTCAGCGGAATTTGACTGGAAAGGGAAAAATTAGGTAAAAAGGTAGGTCACAATTTTTTATTTGGATGACTGAATATTTATATTTTCTTTAGACAAAAGGTTAAGGGCTTCATTTATCCGTTGCCAGTATTTTCAAAATAAATAAAAAGAGGGAAAAAAATAATGGGGAATAATTCCTTTAATAATAAAAAAAAAATAAACGCCCCCGCCCTAATTTATGGAGGAAAGCGAAATTAGGGACAGAAGTAAAACATGCTTCATAACATATTTAGTTTATTAATTTTCAAGATTGATTTTTATCCATATAATTATTAACTTTGACCCCCCCTATATAACCCTTTGTTGCAGTTAAAAAGTAGCCTATGTTTTATCTCAGGCTCTAGACCATCCGTGTACCAAATTTCGTTTAAATCGGTTCAGTAGTTTTAGCGCGATGAAAAGACAGACAGATAGACAGAGTTACGTTCGCATTTATAATATTAGAATGCATTAATAAGTTTTACCAGCTATAGGTATAAGAATAACGAGAAGGTTTTGTTTTTAGTGTGACGTCACATTGTTATGTCCCGTCTAGTTCTTCATATACGACAATAACTGAGGGGTATAAAAGCAAATGCGCTTCGATCACAAAATACTGAAACTGAGTAATTCGCAAATTTCCACTGTGTCGTAATAAATTGTATTATTTTATCAGAAAGTATGTTCGTGCATCCAAAATGATAAATTATTGAAATCGCCCTAATTAAAACAAATTAAATCTACATAAATTCTTTGAAAATCAAGAAATAGTGTAGGACTGAGGTGTTTTTGCATTTAAGGTTTGGATTTAGGCGTGTTTGCTTCTCATTGCTTTGGATTGAAGCGAATTTGCACTTCACTGAGTAATTTGACAACTGTCAATAAATGACAGCAGTGCAGGGCACCGATTGCAAAATAAAATATTTTTTTACTATTAATAATTTAATAATATAATTAACAAATAAATTATAGATACTAACTACAAATTAAAATAAACAATATTTTAAAATGAAAACATCTTGACCTTCTTTTGATTTATTAGCATAAAAAGCGTCATGAAAAGATTCAGTATCAGTTAAAG
>JADANM010006098.1:758975-770462 GCA_026213755.1 Eurema hecabe
CGTCTACCGTTTATTTATAAAAATAACCTTTTCTTGCAACCTTTGTTAAAGTCACAATTGGCCTTACTTGTTAAGTTATATAAAGGCTAGTAATTGATTAGAAGAGTCACCTCAGTAATGAAAATTCATAAAAATGTTTGTCGAGTTTTTCTTTATATTTACAATTGTTTGTTCTTATTTAAAAAAAGATCGACTATCAGAGTTTTTTGCCGGTTCTTCTCTGTAGATACTGTCTTCCGAACCGGTGATAAATGTTTTGTAATACCATGACGATTCAAAAGTGTCACTACTAGCTTAGTTGAATAAAGATACTTTTGACTTTGTCTTTGGAAATAAAAAGATATGGGGTATTATTTTGATACGATATTTTCCAAATCGATTAGAATATTTCAGTATCGTCTTGAATTGTATAGCATATATAAACGCACATGTAATATAAGTATAGGGGTATATTTACAAGAAAAAAAATATAATTACTTAATAGTGAGACGTAGACGTGCTACGGCGTAGCACTGAAGATTTGTAGCGTAGCAGTAAAATAATTACCTCTTGATACAAGAAAAAGATAACTTTAAAGCTTATTTAAAGTTATTTGTATCTTGTATCTTTATTTCTTTTTAATTATTAAACGCACGTTACGAATAAATCAACAAAAATAAAGAGTTCATAATGTGAATTAATTCTAAAAATGAACTTCAAATCGTGCAAAAGGACTTAATTATTTCAAGGTCGAAGTGCTCGAAAAGGCTTATTTTTCTTAGACAAATTGTTATCGTGTGGGCGTCTGTAGGCGTCTTACTAAAGAAATTGTCTCTTAATTACAAATGCTACTTTGGTGAAATAGCTCGACTTGATAATGATAAAAAAATGATACAACAATTAAATTAAATTCTTTAATTGTCGAGTACCTTTTTATTGTCAGCGTGGCTTACTGTTTACTAATTAACTTATTTGTTTCGATGAATTACAGTCAAACGAATTTAAGTTACAATATTATGTTTAACTTAATACTAGCTGGTCCGACGTAACTTAATTCTAACGTAATCTAACCCTATGGTATGGTATGGTATCACGGGCTGGTATCCACAATTCCACATTAAGGCACTTAGTCAAGTTTATGCGCTTATCTAAATTTAAGAACTATCTATATATTATAGAAAAAAAGAAATATCTAAATCGCTTCAGCTGTTATAGAGTTACGCATTCATCAACACATTTGGAGCTTAATCAATCTTTTCAAAGCGACCTTTTATGCTTTTTTATATTTAAGATACTGGCTGAAAATAATTACATAGAAAAATGTCTTTATATAATTCTAGTTGGTCCATAAAATACATGTTAACGCCTAGAATAGAACGGTATGCACAGCCGGCGTTCAATTAACACTAAAAGCCTCCCAACGTATTCCCCACTTATCCTATTTTCCCTTTGTACCTATATTAGTTTCCATAGTTTTCTATTTGGTTGTGGCTTAAATTATTGCAAGACTGTTTTAGTGTTGTTGTTATTAAGAGTAGAAAATCCAACTCATATTGTAATTTGGATCGAATTGATACAATTATATGGGAAAATATTTTTTGATGATTAGATAAAGATATCGCTAAGAGCTTTAAAAGGCTCCAAAGGCTATAGAGACTTATGTAGCATATTCATGGAAACTGCTAAGGTTGCGGGGGTCAAAAGTTGAGGATCTAAGTTTTCACAGGACGAAGCATAAGGCAGAGGTCAAAGTTCAGAATACACAGGAGAAATCGAGGAGATTGTTAGTATATGTTGGATGTAATATTATTACTTATAAATTCGAAAATTTAAATTTTTTGTACACATAAATATACTTAAATGCTCATCGACTAATTGAACACAAGATACTTAATGATAACACAACACAAAAAGTTAATATCGTTTTAAATTTGCCATCGTCTCTTGTCAATTTATAATTTGATTCTGTCTCCACGGCTTCGAACTCATATTCTGTCTTTAAAATTTCAAAGCTAAAATTTAATATCGCAAAATTAATCAGTACCTACTAATTAAAAGTTAAAAATCATCAACCGTACGAGATCCCTCAAGTCCTAAAAGTTTTTCAATTACGTACCGTACGTTGCAAAACTGAAATGAATCGTTGAACGTTAATGGCGCGAAAGCGATACATGGCTGGTTTTATATTCGAAAAAAAGTGCACTGAAAAATAAATCTGGCAGCTGCATTCCAATTTCGAAAAGTTGGAAATTCGAACTCTGAAACTGAAAACTTGGAGCGGAGCGTTTAGTACCCGTCCAGCGCCCGCGAGCGACGGACGTGATGAAAACATGCGGGCGCTCGTCCTTATATACTTCGCGACGTTAGTGCAGTGCGATTTTAAGAGTGATGTAAAACATTTGCGACACTCCCGGACGCTCATAAGACATGGGAGGTCCCGGGTTCATTTTACGCGGATGCACACACGAGCCCGCGACTTGGTCGCCCAGGTCATCGAAGCTGAGACCAGCAGCGAATTAGGTACTTCATTAATATAAGACAAATAATACAAACACAAGAAGTTTAATTCTAAGAAAAGAGTATGATATTAAATAACATTACATTATTACTTGGATGGTAGAGCTTCGTACTGCAGGAATTTAATATATAAGAGAGATAGAAAACTGACAAGCAAAACTAGAATATTTTTTCACGTTGAGATAGTCACAAAGTATTTTATAATATACTAACAATTGTAGAAAAAAAATGCGCTTCCTTCTTAATTTTCATGTGTTTTAGACAAAAAAAAATGCTTAAAAATATAATATAACAAATTAAAAACACTTCTAGGAAACTCTTCTATATAATATTATATCTAGGGGCACGTTATTGGAAGTGATTTCTTATTTTTAAGCTGAAAAATTAATATAGCCCAGTACTCATTTTTCATATATTTCTTAAGATGATGAATGAATATACCTAATACTTAAAAGTAATATTTAAAATCACTTGAGAAAATCTTCACTTTTAAAAATTAAAATTAAAAAGCCCCTTCTATATTTCTGTCAAAACGACTTGTAAATATAAATAAAGGTTTTCACGAAGGCTCTGTAATAAGCGAAGTAACTCGAAGTCGTATACAAGCAATCTTTTAAAGCATAAATCATTACCTGGGCGGGCTCGGAGACTCAGATTTATAGTCTAGCCATAGAAGGCTGTAATCTATTTATAGATTATGAAACTTCTTTCTCTATTAGACCTTGAATTTATTTAAATTTAATCAATATTTGATCGATATTTTTGCCCGCGATTCTTATTGTGTATGAATTGCAGCCTATTTACATTTATAGTTTCATTAAAATCGATCCATCCATTAGGTAAGGAATTTTATATAGGTACATTAAAATTAACAACAATTTTAAAAGCAGCTTAGAAATTTTAATGATACGCAAAAGCACGAGAAAACCCGCAGAATACATCTAGGATTAGATGATACAGCTGTTTGCTAAACCGATTTTAATAAGAATTATTTCAATGCAAAGCACATAATTGCGGTTAGATTACAGTTTAATATATCCAATAGAAAATATACATTTTTTTACGTTAGGCAGTCATCATAGAATTCTTATGGACTTCGCGAAAAGACCGTGGATTGTATCAGACTTCTAACGACCAAAGACTAAAAATATAATATAAATATATACATATATTGTTATTACTTTAATTATAATCATATCCTATGTCATATACACGTCACTGATATGACTTAACGTAGCATGTTTTGAAACATGTTTGAACAAGAAAACTACGGTTATGCAAGTGACAATACTACATATAATTTGTCTTTAAAATTAACACCATTGTCTTAACTTCAACATCACTGATCTTAACCCTAAAAAAATAGAATACGTCACCGAGGCGTCCTGCAACTGAAAAGCGCATTTGAAATATATGTTAACTATTTTTGGCTTCATTATTCATTAACGAATATAACATAACATAACATAAGATATCATAGTGATTAACCTAATCTTACAAAGCATATTATTAGATGATTTATAATATAAATATTTAATTTAATCTTCAAATAAACATATTTCTCCAATTTAATATATAATTTTACCAGGCTATGAGTATACTGAAAATGCTTCAAGTTATTACCAGTAGGAAACTAAACTTTTATAAGTATCGTCTAGATGTTAGTCTAAAAATGTTAACTAGAAATACATCAATCATTAAAAAGATATGCGTCTTTAAAGCGTGCGCCTCTAAAGCGTACAAATATAATATTTGAAGTGCATTCTTATTTAATATTTTTGAGGGTTAAATTAGCAAGTACGCTTGGCCTCAAAGTGCAGAGGTACTAATTGTTATTCTCTTTAGAAAATACTTTCAAAGAGAATATTTATTTCAATTACTCTTTGAACAAGACAATTGTTTTATTAATTATTTTTAAACTACAGGTAAGTGGAGAAATTAAAAATTAAATATTATTTTTTATTCGTACTTATTATAAAACAATTGTCTTAGATTTTTTTAGGTAGTTACAGTTAGTAAATAAAATTGTTTTTCTGTTTGTATGTACGTGTTCTTATTTTCACGATTATTTAAAATAGCAACATTAGATTATTTACAAAAAAGTTATAGACTATTTAACGTCACTTTAAAACACCTACCAACAGTTACACATGTTAAACCGCGGGGGTACATAATGTCTTTGTTAACCCTTTCAGTCAGTAAGAAGTTATGAGCAATAAAGGGTTAACTTCCATCAATCGTGTCATCCACTTCGCGCTGATGCAAGCGTATTCGAAAATTGGGTCAAAATTAACCGACAAGAATTTAACTGCTCGAGTGAGGAATTCTTTACAAAGCTCCAGTGATATACCGTTTATTGAAAGTAGTTTAGTTTACAGACGCCAAAGTTAAACATATCTCTATAAAACTAGGCAAGTTCTTGTATTACAAAGCGATTATTATGTTCCACTGAAGCTTCTATCGAGAAGAATAATAAAGAACATAGAACTCTATTTCGTTTTTTCATTACAAAGTACATATTAGAAAACAATGTCGCATTCTTGTGTTTGTCCCTATATATGCTTAAATCTTAAAAACTACATAGCCGATTTTAATGCGGTATTTTTGACAGACCCGCATTAATGCACTTATAATTCAAATAAACCTAGATTTTCAATATATAATTGAATATCTATCTGATAAAAAAATCGCACGAAAATCGGTTGCGTAATTTAAAAGATACACGCATATAGGGACAGACAAGAAAGCGCATTTGTTTTATAGTATGTAATGAATAACCTCCAAAAAATGTCGTTAATAATTTAAATTTTTAAATATTTCAATAATATAAACAATTTTATACGGAAAACAAAATTTATAACATTTCAATTGACAGTTCGTGTTACGAACACAACATTCATGAAATAATGATTTCAACAATTAATTTTATTAACAATTCATATTAATTTAATAAAGCCTTCATATTTATCACCATAATAATTACTGTTCCCGCTATTTAAACAATGAATGAATAAAATTTCATTTTAATGCAGTAACTACATTTTATTTCATAGACATTTCAAAGTCCATTCACTTTTACCGTATTTCAATTCTTCGATAAATACACATATACAAATAATAGTACGAATTCTTACTAATATTATAAACTAGTTGTTGCCTGCGACTCCGTTCGCGTGGACTTTCATATAATCTTTGACCCATCTTATAAAGATTTCATTATTATTAAGATGTATTCTGCTGAGTATCTATAATATCTCTATCTCGAGTTATGAGTTTTGTAACAAGGCCCGTCTTTATTTTATCTATACTAATATTATAAAGAAGTAAAGTTTGTGTGTTTGTTAAATTGTAATGGGTAATCTCGGGATCTACTGAACCGATTTTAAATATTCTTTCACCGATAGAAAGCCACAGTATTGCTGGGTGTCATAGGTTATATACAAAAAAGATTATTAACATTATGCGCAACGAAGTGGGCACGGGTCCGCTAGTATATATTATAGATGTTTGATACGTTTTTATGCAAAAACCACTGGACCGATTATCATGAAATTTTTTACATACATTCTAGGAGGTATTTTTTTTATACTATGAAGAGGGGAGACGAGCTGGACGCACTCCTGATGGAAAGAGTAACGCAAGCCCATAGCCAATGCAGTGCTACCCGGAACTTTGCTATAAAGCCCAACTCCGGGCGGGTGCACTACACCGACGCTCCCCACTTTGAGTCATCAGATGTTGAGACTCATTGGCCCAGTAATTACGCTGGCTACAGTGCCCTTCAGACCGGAGCACAGTGACATTTTCACGTCACTGTTCAGGCGGTAGAATGTCTGGCACTGTGGGGGTACCCACCCAGTCGGTCTCCTGCGAAAGAGACAAAAGAGACAAAGAGGGGACGCTACTTTTTCCTGTCCATATTTATATAATTAATACAATGTGAGCGCAGCTGCGAGTTAAAGCTAGTAACATATAATTGCACACACACATGAATTATTTCATTTATGTTTTTTATTGAATCCATACGTTGAAAGATAATAATACCCTTCAATGTAGTAGATAACTATGGGAGTGATTTTAAAGCTACATTTACCTATAAAAGTTGCATTAATAGAATTGTTGGTAGGTGTTATTATTATATAGCCTTTGTTTTATTCTTGTATTCTTCAGAAGTAAGTGATAACATTTCTAGGAGCCACTGAAAATCAGCGTTGAGGCTGTTCGCAGCTCCAACACATGCTGAGTGGTATTCCTTTTTTGGAGGAAAGTTGACTCTCTCTCATTTCTCTCTTTATCTGTGTGTTTGTTTAATTATTAAGTGTGTTGTGAATCACTTTATTGTGTTCTCTGGAATAAATGTTTCTTTATTTCTTTCTTTCTCTCTTTTCTAACACTGATGTTTTTAGTTCACGGCCGAAGTGTGCGAAGTAAGACACTTACTGAAGGGTCTGAAAAGTTTCCAACACAATATTGAAGGAGGGTTATTGATTTTCAGTTATACGAATTCCAAGTAGTTTGAAGCCGTAGGCCGGAGTTTTAGTTGTAGATGATGGATGGTGCAGCCGACTTTTTGTTTAAGGGCGTCGGCCATAGCAAATATATCTACAGTGTGTTACAAAAATGTGTGCGATCCTGCAGAGTATTATTCTCTTTCTAAAATCATTTATGGATGAAATAAAATAAAAAATCTATATCTAAAAATTTCAATGCAATAAAGTTTTAAAGATTTTGTTTTTTGTGAAAATTTTTCCCAAACTCACGTTCGATTCGTGGATCTTATAGACCTTAGCTAGCAGAGCATAATATGAGCGCGAGACGGTACTGCCCTGTGAATTTTACAATTTTTCTTATTACTATTTAAATAAAAAAAATATGTTATTTTTTCAAAACGATAGCTAAATTGGAACCAGTTGCAGGTAAATAGTAAGAGATTCTCAGATCGGACACTTGTTTGGTAGCACACTGTATAATGTATTTATTATAGTAACTTTAATAAAATTGGAGTGTGTTTGTAATGCGCACACATGCGCACACACACACATACACACTCACCCAAATTATTAACTAACTCATAGATTTTGTAAGGACCTATGAACTTATGTTTATAATTGAGAAGCCTGGAGTAATTAAATATAGGTCTAGGCTTAGTTTTGCTTTCAGTTCAACTACAGATTGAAAATTTTTCATAATGTTGTCTACCAAAAATGTACCAAAAAAATATTATTATTATTGTATTGAAATTACCGCTTTACTAAATGCATGTGGCATGAACTTCAATATTCGTTTAAATGAAATATAATAATGAAATAAAGAATTAAAAAAAACATTAGTTAGCTATCAATCTCTCTTGATTATTTCCTGTAACGTACAGTATTCTATCAAAACTTGTGCTGTGTAGAAATAAGTTTTACATCTGCCTAAATTACTTTAATGTATCAAAATACGTTCACTGGTTTAAGTGCGATCACGTAATAAAGAAATAAATAATTTAGTGCAGAGCATACTTCACACACATTGAGAATATACTTAATACATTGTAAAAATTAGCACTTAAACATAAAAAATAAACTAATTCTACTAATATTATTAATGTGACAGTTTGTGAGAATGGATGCATGATGTGTGTTTGTTATTCTTTCACGCAAAAACCGCTGGACCGATTTAGTTGAAATTTGGTATGTAGATAGGTGATACTCTGAATTAACACATAGGATACTTTATATCCTGGTATTGCCCCGGGAACGGGAACTACGCGGGTAAAACCACGGGACACAGCCCGTTTTCAATTACCCTTCAAATTGTGTGGCATTTTTTATAAAAAAAAGGCTAAAATGCATTTGCGTTTGAACCAAAAAGTTTGAAATAAAGATTTGTTTTGACAAACAACAACAAATTACAAAGATTAAACAGCTCAACGGAATTGGGGTCAAAGAGTAAGTAGTTGATGATAAAGTAAAGAACCAATAGGTTTGTGAAAAGGCCCGTAAAACCGATAACGTTTGGGGCGAATGGGGGACGTCGCTGCCTATTTGTCTGAACTTTCATCATAATATAACATTACATCAAACGTTCACCACCCCTGCTTGAAAGGTTTACCATATCTGTAATTTAAGAATCGTATGCAGAAAGTTTTTATTGGTGTGTGCGGGGAGCGTGAATGTGTGTGTGTATATGTATATATATGAGTAAAGATATCTATTAATTATCGTTATGTTTGTGTGTGTTAGTATCAGTTTGTGAAAGTTTTAATACTTTGGTGTTTCTTAAAACAGTTATTTGTTTGTGTGTGTGTGTGTGTGTGTGTGTGTGTGTGTAGATATGATTAGAGGTACACTTATGTTTTTGTGTGCGTGTTGAGCGTGAGTTTGTGAGTCTGTCTTTGTTTATATATGAGTAAGGATATTTATTATAGTTGTGTTTGTGTGTGTTAGTAACTGTTTCGTGAGTTTTAACACTTTGGAGTTTCTTAAAACATTTATGTGTGTGTGTGTGTGTGTGTGTGTAGGTCGGCATGTGTATAGACTATTGTATGCGTTATTAATGTGTGTGTGCTAACAAGTATATATATTATTTGTATGTGATTGTAACCGTCTTTATAACTTACTAGTGACCCAGCCCGGCTTCACTCGCATATAGTATGCATTTATTATACATATAAACCTTCCCCTTGAATCAATCTATCTATTAAAAAACGCGCATCTAAATCGGTTGCATACTTTTAAAGATATAGGGACAGAGAATGCTACTTTGTTTTATTCTATAAAGGGAGACAATTTTAACAATCTTCCTTAGTATATTGTAATCTATCGTAGTTATAAACAAACGTATATCGAATGTAGTTTTGCTCCAAAGGATAGCAAGGGAGCGCCGGTATGGAAATTAATACTTGACATGAGTATTGTCGGCGCATAATTGCGAGATCGCTCCTTTGACCCACAACACAGATATGTTGCACCCAATTTGATTGTTTGTTTAATAAAAACTAGTGAACTGGATAATGTTTTGTTGATTGATAGATACATTAATATCGTATAGAATAAATAAAACGTTATATAGTTAGGTCAGCATTCAATATTCTCTATATCAAATGAAAATTAATAAATTAAGTAATATGTTTCTCAGTAAACCAATAATTTGGAAATAGTTATGAAAATTGATTAATTTTATCTCTTATTTGTATACTCCGTCGTTTTCGTAGTAACAAAAAATCTAAACATTAATCCTATCCTATCCTATCCTATTACTCTTATAAAGGCGAAAGTTTGTAAGTATGGATGTATGGATGTATGGATGTATGGATGTTAGTTACTCTTTCACGTAAAAACTACTGAATGGATTTGAATGAAACTTTACCACAATATAGCTTATACATCAGAATAACACATAGGCTACAATTTTTGAGGATTATAAGGGAGGAAAGGGAGGGTCACAGTTTATGTGAAAGTCCACGCGAACGGAGTCGCGGGCAATAGCTAGTATTAATATAATATAATACTAGCTGACCCGCGCCCTCTTTGTTGGCGTAATGCCAATAATCCTTTTTTATTTTTGTTACTTCATTATGTGTATACTTTTAACCTATGACACTCAACAATAATATGGCTTTCTATTGGTGAAATAATTTTATAGTTCAGTAGATCCCGAGAATATCCCTTACAATTTAACAAAGACACAAACTTTATTTCTTTGTAATTTTAGTATCTTCTTCTTCTTATTCGGCGTCTTCATTTCTGAAGGTCGTGTCTAGTTAGCACGAGTCTTCTCCATGTCTGCCTGTCCTTGGCGGTCTTCATACCTTGAGTTATTGGTATTCCGGTGAGCTTCTCTATGAGATCTGACTGAATATTAGTATAGACTAGTGTAGTTCCCAGTTCTTCATAATTACTACCGATTTCTTTAAAGTTTTAATATACTTTTGAAGTTAACTGTACTTGTACCGTCGATTATAATTAACGCATAACTTAACCGACCCTTATTAATTGTTAGTGAAATTGCCAAAACTTTTCCCGAGCTCTTCAAATTTACCTTCAATGGAAATCTAAAAATAGCTTCGACGTACCTTAGAGATAAGTTTTAAGGTTATTGAACTTAAGGTAAAATTTACTGCCTTCACGGAAATTGTCAAATACTCCATGACGAGTATGACATATCTAGTTTATTTTAATTAATAGCGTTCTGCCTCGGCTTCGCTCGGATATATTATACATAAATTGAGATGTAAGCTATCCTATCTTTTAAGTTGGATAAAAAGGAACACAGTGTTCAAATTTAATGAAAAAATCAGTTCAGTAGTTTAAGAGTCAATCGCGGATAAACACGTAATTTATATAAATTAAGATTATAAGGTGCCTACTAGTACTGGATCAATTTATTGAAATTTAAATAAAGTTTTAGATTAATTAGCTAGAATCGATCTCAGTTCATTTACTTAGTGTTTGAAAAGAGAAGATAGAAGAAGATCTACAAATTCTGCCGCTAGATGTCGCTGATACAGCTATTGGTTGTGCTATAATTTTATAGCAGTAGCTATAACGAATATGTTAGTTTAATTATACTTACAGTTATACTAACATATTCACCTACTACCGTTCACAATATAACTTTATGATCAAATCACAAAATCCTTCTAGATATGAACAACTATAATTTTAATCTTATGCAGTTATATTGAATTAAGAGTATGAAATAAGACGACCGCTTGGCGCAGTGGTAGCACAACTGTGCGAGGGGTCGTGGGTTAGATCCCCACACCGGAAATATATATTTGTAATTTACATTTACATATTTTTCTGAGGTCTGGGTTATTCAACAAATAAGTGCTTCATGAACCATACATACATAGGTACGTATATTAACATTGTATCTTCATGGCAATCAGATAGTAAATATTTATGTAAAATATATAAGTAAAATGATGAAGTGTTAGCTTTTACATATTTACATTTAATTGTAGTTAAGCGGGTAAAATGCTGAGTGTTATTCGTTTTAAAA
>JADANM010006098.1:770562-783047 GCA_026213755.1 Eurema hecabe
TTTTAAAACGAATAACACTCAGCATTTTACCCGCTTAACTACAATTATATTATGTGAAAGCTTACAATTCGTCATTTTACTAATATTAATATTTTTAATATTAACTATCTGACTGCTATGAAGATACAATGTTAATATATCTATGTATGTATGCTCCATGAAGCACTTAGTGTTTAATAACAGAAGGTTCCTTGAATACTTTTTATTCAATATAACTGCATTATTAAGTTTAAAATTATAGTTGTTCATATGTAGAAGGATTTAGTGATTTGATCTTAATATATTGAGAACGGTAGAAAATAAATTTGAAAGTATAACTGTAAATATAATTAAACATCTTCGTTAAAGCTACGACATGGTTCAAATTGTAGCGCAACCAATAGCTATAACCAATAGCGCTGATACACAGCGCCACCTAGCGGCAGTATTTGGAGTTTATCTCCTATCTTCGCTTTTAAAACTAAGTAAATGAACTGAGATCGATTCAAAAGACTTAAATAATCCCCTTAGTCTCTAATAGCTAGCTAATTAATCTATAACTTTATTTAAATTTCATAAAATTGAGCCAGCACCTTATAATCTTAATGTATATAAGTGACGTGTTTATCCGCGATTGACTCTTAAACTACTGAACCGATTTTTAATTAAATTTCCACACCGCATGCTGTTTGATCCAACTTAAAAGATAGGATAGACATCTCAATTTTTAACATGCTTATTTTTTCGGGGGGATCCGGGGGCGGAACGCTATTAATTAAAATAAACTAGACATGTCATACTCGTCATTGAATGTTTGACAATTTCCGTGAAGACAGTAAATGTTACCTTAAGTTCAATAACCTTAAAACTTATCTCTAAGGTACGTCGAAGCTATTTGTAGATTTCCATTGAAGGTAAATTCGAAGAGCTCGGGAAAAGTTTTGGCAATTTCACTAACAATTAATAAGGGTCGGTTAAGTTATGCGTTAATTATAATCGACGGTACAAGTACAGTTAACTTCAAAAGTATATTAAAACTTTAAAGAAATCGGTAGTAATTATGAAAAACTGAGAACTACACTAGTCTATACTAATATTACAAAGAAGTAAAGATTGTGTCTGTTAAATTGTAAGGGATATTCTCGGGATCTACTGAACCGATTAAATTATTTCACCAATAGAAAGCCACATTATTGCTGAGTGTCATAGGTTATATAATGAAGTAACAAAAATAAAAAAGGATTATTGGCATTACGCCAACAAAGAGGGCGCGGGTCAGCTAGTATTATATTATATTAATATTAATGTTTAGATTTTTTGTTACTACGAAAACGCCGCAGGATACAAATGAGAGATAAAATTAATCAATTTTCATAACTATTTCAAAATTATTGGTTTATTGAGAAACATATTACTTAATTTATTAATTTTCATTTGATAAAGAAAATGAACTGTTTGGCCAAACACTGTCTCTTAAGATACAGGAATCCTAGTTTAAGAGGCAGGGTTATAATTTTTCTTGTTTTGTATAGATTTAGCTAAATTAATGGCATGTATGACCTACCACCTTCTGTCTAATCTGTATAATTACTTTTGAGAAATAAAGATTTTATTATTTTTTTTTTTTAATATTGAATGCTAAACTAACTACATAACGTTTTATTTATTCTATACGATATTAATGTATCTATCAATCAACAAAACATTATCCAGTTCACTTGTTTTTATTAAACAAACAATCAAATTGGGTGCAACATATCAGTGTTGTGGGTCAAAGGAGCGATCTTGCAATTATGCGCCGACAATACTCATGTCAAGTATTAATTTCCATACCGGCGCTCCCTTGCTATCCTTTGGAGCAAAACTGCATTCGATATACGTTTGTTTGTAACTACGACAGATTACAATATACCTAGGAAGATTGTGAAAATTGTATCCCTTTATAGAATAAAACAAAGTAGCATTCTCTGTCCCTTTATCTTTAAAACTACGCAACCGATTTAGATGCGCGTTTTTTAATAGATAGATTGATTCAAGGGGAAGGTTTATATGTATAATAAATGCATACTATATGCGAGTGAAGCCGGGGTGGGTCACTAGTAAGTTATAAAGACGGTTACGCTCACATATAAATAGAATTATATACTCGTACTTGATAGAACACACACATACATATTGCGTGCAAATATTAAACTATAGTCTGTTCACATATACCTACACACACGCACACACACAACTCTCTTTAGAAATATGAAAGCACTCCAACTTTTACAAAACTAGCACTGACCTACACACACAAATAGTATATAATAGTTATCTTTACTCATATCTTCACACACACACACACACACTCATGTTCCACACGCACACAAAAACATAAGTGTACAATAAATATCTGTAATCATATCTACACACACACACACACACACATAACTGTTTTAAGAAACTCCAATGTATTGAAACTGGTACTAAAACACGCAAACATTAGTATAATATTATATCTACACACACACACACACACACACACACACACACCCGGCACACACCAATAAAAACTTTCTGCATACGATTCTTAAATTACAGATATGGTAAACCTTTCAAGCAGGGGTGGTGAACGTTTGATGTAATGTTATATTATGACGAAAGTTCAGACACATAGGCAGCGACGTCCCCCATTCGCCCCGAACGTTATCGGTTTTACGGGCCTTTTCACAAACCTATTGGTTCTTTACTTTATCATCAACTACTTACTCTTTGACCCCAATTCCGTTGAGCTGTTTAATCTTTGTAATTTGTTGTTGTTTGTCAAAACAAATCTTTATTTCAAACTTTTTGGTTCAAACGCAAATGCATTTTAGCCTTTTTTATTAAAAATGCCACACAATTTGAAGGGTAACTGCAATACGAGCTGCGCCTCGTCGTTTTACCCGCGTAGTTCCCGTTCCCGGGGCAATACCGGGATCGGGAAATAGTATCCTATGTGTTAATTCAGAGTATCACCCATCTACGTACTAAATTTCAACTAAATCGGTCCAGCCGTTTTTGCGTGAAAGAATAATAAATATACATCCATGCATACATTTTCACAGTCACATTTATCATATTAGTAGAATTAGTTTTTTTTATGTTTAAGTGTAAAATTTTACATGATCACACTTAAACCAGTGAACGTGTTTTGATACATTTTAGTAACAAAGGTAGATGTAAAACGTATTTTTTCAGAGAGCACAAGTTTTGATAGAATCCTACTTAACATTTTAAAATTATTTTTTACTGTACGTTACAGGAAATAATCAAGAGACTCCACGAGTCACAGCTGGTGTCACGATGTAATATAATGGCTTATGTAACATCCCTTATAATAATGACGATGGTAATTTTAAAGCTTTTTTGACAAAAATATTTTGCATCATCTATCATTTCGTACGAAATTGCCGTGAGACTAATTATTATATAAACTTGTGTGAGTACGTGTGTGTGTGTGTGTGTGTGTGTAAGAGAGAGAAAATGAGATTTATGGTGATATCATTGAGAGTTAACTAACTTTATTTTTTATTTATTACATTTCATTAAATCAATGTATGTAGGCGGTGAATTCTACATTTCGGTAATGTTGTCTACATTATGAAAAATTTGCAATCTGTAGTTGAACTGAAGGCAAAACTAAGCCTAGACCTGCATTAAAATACTCCAGGCTTCTCAATTATAAACATAAGTTTATAGGTCCTTACAAAATCTATGAGCTAGTTAATAATTTGGGTGAGTGTGTATGTATGTGTGTGCGCATGTGTGCGCATTACAAACACACTCCAATTTTATTAAAGTTACTATAATAAATACATTACACAGTGTGCTACCAAACAAGTGTCCGATCCGAGAATCTCTTACTATTTACCTGCAACTGGTTCCAATATAGCTATCGTTTTGAAAAAATAACATTATTTTATTTTTAAATAATAATTAGTAAAATTGCAAAATTTTGCAGGGCAGTACCGTCTCGCGCTCATATTATGCTCTGCGAGCTAAGGTCTATAAGATCCACGAATCGAACGTGAGTTGCCAGCGTTTGTGCATTTCCTTAAATTTGGGAAAAATTTTCACAAGAAACAAAATCTTTAAAACTTTATTGCATTGAAATTTTTAGATATAGATTTTTTATTTTATTTCATCCAAAAATGATTTCAGAAAGAGAATATTACCCTGCAGGATCGGACACATATTTTGTAACACACTGTAGATAGATTTGCTATGGCCGACGCCCTTTAACAAAAAGTCGGCTGCACCATCCATCATCCACAACTAAAACTCCGGCCTACGGCTTCAAACTACTTGGAATTCGTATAACTGAAAATCAATAACCCTCCTTCAATATTGTGTTGGAAACTTTTCAGACCCTTCAGTAAGTGTCTTACTTCGCACACTTCGGCCGTGAACTAAAAACATCAGTGTTAGAAAAGAGAGAAAGAAATAAATAAAGAAACATTTATTCCAGAGAACACAATAAAATTATTCACAACACAATTAATAATGAAACAAACACACAGATAAAGAGAGAAATGAGAGAGAGACAACGTTGCTCCAAAAAAGGAATACCACTCAGCATGTGCTGGAGCTGAGAACAGCCTCAACGCTGATTTTCAGTGGCTCCTAGAAGTGTTATCACTTACTTCTGAAGAATACAAGAACAAAACAAAAGCTATATTATAATAATACCTACCAACAATTCTATTAATGCAACTTTTATAGGTAAATGTAGCTTTAAAATTACTCCCGTAGTTATCTTTTACATTGAAGGGTATTATTATCTTTCAACGTATGGATTCAATAAAAAACATAAATGAAATAATTCATGTGTGTGTGTTCAATTATATGTTACTAGCTTTAGCTCGTAGCTGCGCTCGCATTGTATCAATTATATAAATATGGACAGGAAAAAGTAGCGTCCCCTCTTTGTCTCTTTTGTCTCTTTCGCAGGAGACCGACTGGGTGGGTACCCCCACAGTGCCAGACATTCTACCGCCTGAACAGTGACGTGAAAATGTCACTGTGCTCCGGTCTGAAGGGCACTGTAGCCAGCGTAATTACTGGGCCAATGAGTCTCAACATCTGATGACTCAAAGTGGGGAGCGTCGGTGTAGTGCACCCCTGCCCGGAGTTGGGCTTTATAGCAAAGTTCCGGGTAGCACTGCATTGGCTATGGGCTGGCTTTACTCTTTCCATCAGGAATGCGTCCAGCTCGTCTCCCCTCTTCATAGTATAAAAAAAATACCTCCTAGAATGTATGTAAAAAATTTCATGATAATCGGTCCAGTGGTTTTTGCATAAAAACGTATCAAACATCTATAATATATACTAGCGGACCCGTGCCCACTTCGTTGCGCATAATGTTAATAATCTTTTTTGTATACAACCTATGACACCCAGCAATACTGTGGCTCTCTATTGGTGAAAGAATTTTTAAAATCGGTTTAGTAGATCCCGAGATTACCCATTACAATTTAACAAACACACAAACTTTACTTCCTTATATTAGTGTAGATAAAATAAAGACGGGCTTGTTACAAAACTCATAACTCGAGATAGAGATATTATAGATACTCAGCAGAATACATCTTAAAAATAATGAAATCTTTATAAGGTGGGTCAAAGATTATATGAAAGTCCACGCGAACGGAGTCGCGGGCAACAACTAGTTTATAATATTAGTAAGAATTCGTACTATTATTTGTATATGTCTATTTATCGAAGAAAGGATATACGTTTAAAAAAAAAATATACATACAGACTAATTGAGAACCTCCTCCTTTTTTTGAAGTCGGTTAATGCATGGACATTGAAAATGAAATTTTATTAATTAATTGTTGAAATAGCGGGAACAGTAATTATTATGGTGATAAATATGAAGGCTTTATTAAATTTATATGAATTGTTAGTAAAATTAATTGTTGAAATTATAATTTCATGAATGTTGTGTTCGTAACACGAACTGTCAATTGAAATGTTATAAATTTTGTTTTCCGTATAAAATTGTTTATATTATTGAAATATTTAAAAATTAAATTATTAACGACATTTTTTGGAGGTTAATCATTACATACTATAAAACAAACACGCTTTTTTGTCTGTCCCTATGTATGCGTGTATCTTTAAAATTACGCAACCGATTTTCGTGAGTTTTTAATCAGATAGATATTCAATTATATATTGAAGGTCAAGGTTTATTTGAATTATAAGTACATAATTGCGGGTCTGTCAAAAATACCGCATTAAAATCGGTTATGTAGTTTTAAAGATTTAAGCATACAAAGGGACAAACAGAAAAATGCGACATTGTTTTCTAATATGTACTTTGTAATGAAAAAACGACTAATAAAGTTCTATGTCTCTTCTTCTTGATAGAAGCTTCAGTGGTACATAATCGCTTTGTAATACAAGAACGATGCCTAGTTGTAAAGAGATATGTTTAAGTTTGACGTTGTCTGTAAACAAAACTACTTTCAATAAACGGTATATCACTGAAGCTTTGTAAAGAATTCCTCACTTGAGCAGTTAAATTCTTGTCGGTTAATTTTGACCCAATTTTCGAATTCGCTTGCATCAGCGCGAAGTGGATGACACGATTGATGGAAGTTAACCCTTTATTGCTCATAACTTCTTACTGACTGAAAGGGTTAACAAACACATTATGCACCCCCGCGGTTTTACCTGTGTAACTGTAGGTTGGAGTTTTAAAGTGACGTTAAATAGTCTATAACTTTTTTTGTAAATAATCTAATGTTGCTATTGTAAATAATCGTGAAAATACGTTTCTGATATGAACACGTACATACAAACAGAAAATCAATTTTATTTATTAGTAACTACTTAAAAAATTCTTAGACAATAATTGTTTTATAATAAGTACGAATAAAAATAATATTTAATTATTAATTACTCCACTTGCTGTAGTTTAAAAATAATTAATAAAACAATTGTCTTATTCAAAGAGTAATTGAAATAAATATTCTCTTTGAAAGTATTTTCTAAAGAGAATAACAATTAGTACCTCTGCACTTTGAGGCCTAGCGCACTTGCTAATTTAACCCTCAAAAATATTAAATGAGAATGCACTTCAAATATTATATTTGTACGCTTTAGAGGCGCACGCTTTAAAAACGCATTTTTTATGATTGATGAATTTCTAGTTAACATTTTTAGACTAACATCTAAACGATGTATTACACGTATAAAAATGAAGTTTCCTATTGGTAATAACTTGAAGCAATTTCAATATACTCATAACCTGGTGAAATTATATATTAAATTGGAGAAATAATGTTTATGTTTATTTGAAGATTAAATTAAATTAAATTAAATATTTATATTTTAAATCATTTAATAATATGCTTTGTAAGATTAGGTTAATCTCTATGACATTCATATCTATAGTACTGTTATATTCGATATATTTCATATATTTCAAATGCGCTTTTCAGTTGCAGGACGCCTCGGCGACGTATTCTATTTTTCTAGGGTTAAGATCAGTGACGTTGAAGTTAAGACAATGGTGTTAATTTTAAAGACAAATTATATGTAGTATTGTCGCTTGCATAACCGTAGTTTTCTTGTTCAAACATGTTTCAAAACATGCTACGTTAAGTCATATCAGTGACGTGTATATGACATAGGATATAATTATAATTAAAGTAATAACAATATATGTATATATTTATATTATATTTTTAGTATTTGGTCGTTAGAAGTCTGATACAATCCGCGGTCTTTTCGCGAAGTCCATAAGAATTCTATGATGACTGCCTAACTTAAAAAAATGTATATTTTCTACTTGATATATTAAACTTTAAGCTAACCGCACTTATTTGCTTTGTATTGGTATAATTCTTATGAAAATCAGTTTAGAAAACATCCAATTCTTGATGTATTTTTCGGTTTCACTCGTGTTATTACTTGTCATTTAGGATTCTAAGCTGTTTTTTAAATTTGATATAAATAGTAACATCGCTAAGAAACAATATCTAACAGGTAACCAGGGCGATATTAAAAAGTTAACTTTAATGTACCTATATTAAATCCTATAGGTAATGAATCGATTTTAATGAAACTAAAAAAGTAAACAGGCTGCAATTCGTACACTATAAGAATCGTATGCAAAAAAAAACTATCAAATATTGATTAAATTTAAATTAAGTCAAGGTCTAATAGAGAAAGAAGTTTCATAATCTATAAATAGATTACAGCCTTCTATGGCTAGACTATAAATCTGAGTCTCCGAGCCCGCCCAGGTAATGATTTATGCTTTAAAAGATTGCTTGTATACGACTTCGAGTTACTTCGCTTATTACAGAGCCTTCGTGAAAACCTTTATTTATATTTACAAGTCGTTTTAACAGAAATATAGCAGAGGCTTTTTTATTTTTAATTTTTAAAGCGACGATTTTGTCAAGTGATCTTAAATATTACTTTTAAGTATAAGGTAAGGTTTCTTCATTCATAACCTTAAGAAATATTTTTAAACTGAGTACTGGGCTATATTAATTTTTCACCTTAAAAATAAGAAATCACTTCCAATTGCGTTACCCTAGATATATTATGATTTTTTAAGAATTTTTTTTGTCTAAAACAAATGAAAATTAAGAAGGAAGCGCATTTATTTTCTACAATTGTTAGTATATTATATGTATAATACTATGCGGTTATTTCAACTTGAAAAAATATTCTAGTTTTGCTTGTCACAGTTTTCTATCTCTCTTATATATTAAATTCCTGCAATATGAAGCTTTCCAAGAAATAATGTAATGTTATTTAATATCATACTCTTTTCTTAAAATTAAACTTCTTGTGTTTGTAGGTATTATTTGTCTTATATTAATGAAGTACCTAATTCGCTGCTGGTCTCAGCTTCGATGACCTGGGCGACCAAGTCGCGGGCTCGCGTGTGCATCCGCGTGAAATGAACCCGGGACCGCCCATGTCTTATGAGCGTCCGGGAGTGCCGCAAATGTTTTACATCACTCTTAAAATCGCACTGCACTAACGTCGCGAAGTATATAAGGACGAGCGCCCGCATGTTTTCATCACGTCCGTCGCTCGCGGGCGCTGGACGGGTACTAAACGCTCCGCTCCAAGTTTTCAGTTTCAGAGTTCGAATTTCCAACTTTTCGAAATTGGAATGCAGCTGCCAGATTTATTTTTCAGTGCACTTTTTTTCGAATATAAAACCAGCCATGTATCGCTTTCGCGCCATTAACGTTCAACGATTCATTTCAGTTTTGCAATGTACGGTACGTAATTGAAAAACTTTTAGGACTTGAGGGATCTCGTACGGTTGATGATTTTTAACTTTTAATTAGTAGGTACTGATTAATTTTGCGATATTAAATTTTCGCTTTGAAATTTTAAAGACAGAATATGAGTTCGAAGCCGTGGAGACAGAATCAAATTAAAAATTGACAAGAGACTATGGCAAATTTTAAAACGGTTTTAACTTTTTTTGTTGTGTTATTATTTTGTATCTCGTGTTCAAGTCGATGAGATTCAATAAGTCATTTAAGTATATTTATGTGTACAAAAAATTTAAATTTTCGAATTCATAAGTAATAATATTACATCACACATATACTTACAATCTCCTCGATTTCTCCTGTGTATTCTAAACTTTGACATCTGCCTTATGCTTCGTCCTGTGAAAACTTAGATCCTCAACTTTTGACCCCCGCAACCTTAGCAGTTTCCATGAATATGCTACATAAGTCTCTATAGCCTTTGGAGCCTTTTAAAGCTCTTAGCTATATCTTTATCTAATCATCAAAGAAGATTTTCCCATATAATTGTATCAATTAGATCCAAATACAAATATGAGTTGAATTTTCAGCTCTTAATAACAACAACACTAAAACAGTCTTGCAATAATTTAAGCCACAACCAAATAGAAAACTATGGAAACTAATATAGGTACAAAGGGAAAATAGGATAAGTGGGGAATACGTTGGGAGGCTTTTAGTGTTAATTGAACGCCGGCTGTGCATACCGTTCTATTCTAGGCGTTAACATGTATTTTATGGACCAACTAGAATTATATAAAGACATTTTTCTGTGTAATTATTTTCAGCCAATATCTTAAATATAAAAATGCATAAAAGGTCGCTTTGAAAAGATTGATTAAGCTCCAAATGTGTTGATGAATGCGTAACTCTATAACAGCTGAAGCGATTTAGATTTTTTTTTCTATAATATATAATAATAATAATAATAAAATCTTTATTTCTCAAAAGTAATTATACAGATTAGACATAAGGTGGTAGGTCATACATGCCATTAATTTAGCTAAATCTATACAAAACAAGAAAAATTATAAGCCTGCCTCTTAAACTAGGAGTCCTGTATCTTCCCCCCCAACTTGTTCTTGCCTTGTCGTGGCGGGGGGGCTTAGTACCCATGAAGCCTGTGACTCACTCAATGAGTCATATGGCTTCATGCGCGGAAGCTAAATAGAACAAACGGTGGGGACGCATCCGGTATCCCTCTCTTTTAAGAGAGAGAGCTGGAGTGCGGCCAGTGGAGTGTGTGGCGCGCGCAGGAGGCGCACTGCGCTGCACGAGGGAGCCATTGCCGTCCTGCAAAGGATGGCAATGTGTAGGGTTGGGTCGGGAGGCGAAGCCAGACCTGGAGCGGCTCGTGGGCGTCGGGCTGCGAAGGTCGTGGTCGTCTCCCTTGACTCGACGACGAGGCAGGGGCGTAGCGGCATGCCGGTCTACAGTCAGCCGAGTAGGGGTCTGAGGGTTGAGGTACTGTTCTGGGGACGTATCTCCCCCTCCATAGGCTCTTGCGATGGTTGTGGTCTGCCTTTATATTCCGGGCGGACCACTACGGAGGAGGAGCGTGATGGCTGCTCCCGCTGTCACGTTCCAGTGGAGGGGCCGCAGCGATGCGGCCAGCACTGGCGGGTTCACGGACGAATGTTTTTGACGCGCTCGTGTGCCCGCCCTGGTGTGTGGAGGAATGTCGATGGGGTTTAGTCGGTAGGGTGCGGCGCCGACGTACGTTGCACGACACTGACACACCATACTGAATGTCGTCCATGTAGCGCCCAGGATGCGTGGACGGGTGTCCTTAGCCCGGATTCCCCATCGTTAAAAATAAAAAAAAAAAGGAGTCCTGTATCTTAAGAGACAGTGTTTGGCCAAACAGTTCATTTAGTTGCCTTCAAGAGAATGAAACGCGTATTGAACTACCAAAGGAATTGTAATCTAACATAGTACATATATAAGTATAATACATAACAACAAAGGTGGGATTGCATTTTAATGGGTTCTGACCAAGTATCAAAGTGCATAGGTGTGGTGTGTGTGTGTATATAGATAGTTCTTAAATTTAGATTAGCGCATAAACTTAACTAAGTGCCTTAATGTGGAATTGTGGATACCAGCCCGTGATACCATAGGGTTAGATTACGTTAGAATTAAGTTACGTCGGACCAGCTAGTATTAGGTAAACATATTGTAACTTAAACTCGTTTGATTGTAATTCATCGAAACAAATAAGTTAATTAGTAAACAGTAAACCACGCTGACAATAAAAAGGTACTCTACAATTAAATAATTTAATTTAAATTAATTTGATAATGATAAAAAAGGATACTACAGATCATTTTTTTATCATTATCAAGTCGAGCTATTTCACCAAAGTAACATTTGTAATTAAGAGACAATTTCTTTAGTAAGACGCCTACAGACGCCCACACGATAACAATTTGTCTAAGAAAAATAAGCCTTTTCGAGCACTTCGACCTTGAAATAATTAAGTCCTTTTGCACGATTTGAAGTTCATTTTTAGAATTAATTCACATTATGTACTCTTTATTTTTGTTGATTTATTTGTAATGTGTGTTTAATAACTAAAACGAAATAATGATACACGATACAAATAACTTTAAATAAACTTTAAAGTTATCTTTTTTTTGTATCAAGAGGTAATTATTTTACTGCTACGCTACAAATCTTCAGTGCTACGCCGTAGCACGTCTACATCTCACTATTAAGTAATTATATTTTTTTTCTTGTAAATATACCCCTATACTTATATTACATGTGCGTTTATATATGCTATACAATTCAAGACGATACTGAAATATTCTAATCGATTTGGAAAATATCGTATCAAAATAATACCCCATATCTTTTTATTTCCAAAGTGAAAAGTATCTTTATTTAACTAGGCTAGTAGTGACACTTTTGAATCGTAATGGTATTAAAAAACACTTACCACCGGTTCGGAAGACAGTATCTAGAGAATAACCGGCAAGAAACTCTGATAGTTGCCCTTTTTTTAAATAAGAACAAACAATTGTAAATATAAAGAAAAACTCGACAAACATTTTTATGAATTTTCATTACTGAGGTGACTCTTTTAATCAATTACTAGCCTTTATATAACTTAACAAGTAAGGCCAATTGTGACTTCAACAAAGGTTGCAAGAAAAGGTTATTTTTATAAATAAACGGTAGACG
>JADANM010006098.1:793957-830399 GCA_026213755.1 Eurema hecabe
GAGTTAACTGCGCTACACAGCGTGCGTGCTTAAAGACTATTTTACGTTTATATTCCGTAACTAGAAAACTGTTTTGTGAAATTATTTTCTATGTAATTATATTGTAGTATTACAATTAAAGGAGGCTTGTTTTCTTTTTATTTTAATTAATGTGATTTTTGTGTAGGAATTACGGTTTGTACCTCTCTATTTTCAAAGACCAGAAAACAGAGTATAGATATTATGTGATATGTCTAACCTATTTGAAAGGATTCGAGGGTCAAACTGAAAGTTCTTAGAAAATCAAAAACTGATTACATTAGCCAGTTATTAGTTTTATTATATATTTTCAAAATATTGTCCATTCACGACAATACACCGCTGCATGCGATGGAACCACTGAGAAAAGCACATTGCCCACTCGTCCTTAGGGGTCTCTTCAATGGCATTGCAATACGCAGCCACCGCTTCTTTAGCATTCATAAACCGCTTTCCTTTAAGTTTTTCTTTAATTTTTGGAAATAAATAAAAATCACAAGACGCGAGGTCGGGGCTATACGGCGGGTGACCCAGTAATTCAACGTTTGATGTCGCCAAATAGTCGATAGTTCCCTTGGCGGTGAGCGACGAGGCATTGTTGTGATGAAGGAGGATCCTACTGCGAGGTCGTTTCTCTCTAACTTTTTCCAAGACAAGTGGCAAACAATTGGTAGTGTACTATTCTGCAGAAACTGTTTTTTGATCCTCTTACACAATTGTTGCGAAATGATCAATCCTTCCAAAGAACGAGGCCACCATTTTTTTTCCCGCACTTCGATCTCTCTCCACTTTTGTTGGCAACTCCTCGAAAGGAAACACCCACTGAGCAGATTGTCTTTTGGTTTCAGGATCATAACAGTAAATCCAGCTTTGGTCACCTTCTAGTATGTCGAACACAGCATTTGAGTCACCTCCGTTAAATCTTTCAATCATTTTACGGCACCAATCCACACGATAGAGGTTTTGAGCCTCAGTCAAATTATGAGGTATCCACCGGGCGCAAAGCTTCCTGACCGCTAAATGTTCGTGGAGGATTTTGTGCACTTGACTCATACCGATGCCTAAGTTTGTCCGAATCTGCTGATAGGTCACTCTTTTGTCAGGCTCTATCATACGCCGCACAACACAGATGTTTTCTTCAGTCGTCGCCGTAGAAGGCCGTCCCTCACGTAAATCATCAGTGAGATTAGTGCGACCACGTTTAAACTCATTAAATCAGTTGTAAACAGTCGCACGAGATGGGGCTTTATCGTGAAAGGCCAAACGTAGTATATAATAACTTTCTTGTTGACTTAAATGACATCGAAAGTCATAAAAAATCATTGCACGAAAATTTTCTCGTGTTAAATTCATGTTGACGTGACACAGACAATTTTCAATTTGCCGCCAAATCGTAAAACAAATGATAAATGAATGAAATATATACTCAGTAATATTGACAAAGAGTTCTATTTTCAAATTTTAGAATTATTTTTTTATTATATTGTTTATAAGTGGCCAGTTCTAAAAACTTTCAGTTTGACCCTCGTACGAGTATACGACTTTGGCATTGAATTTAATGTTGTCCATTTTGGTATTATTATGTTATTGGACAGACAAAATATTACTAGACAGTAATATCATAGTAACGAAAAAGTATGTACGTTTTTTCACGTTTAATCCACTTAACCGAATTCAATGATATTTGGTACTTCTTCTGGAACTCGAGAAAAACAAAAAAGGGGTTAATCGTAATAAAAGTCATTAATATATTAAGAAACTTTGAACCGCAGACCAAAACATTTGAATATACGCCAAAAGAGGATCAACTTGAAAGTTTCTCTCGAGAGCCAAGTTTAATAAGTTGCGTAAACTACGAGTGCAGTGTCACTTGACTGCAGTTTAAATTAGTTTAATCTCTAACTTCTCCATATCACAGAGTTATCATACTTTTTGTGGTATTCCTAATGTTATGATGAAAAAATGAGCTCTAAAGTCGTTTGAGCTATAGAATTAACATCCAAATGTATCCTTATTCAACTAGGCTTCAAGTCCTGGCCTAATCGTCATAATTTACCTACCACTAGTTTGGAAGGCAGTTTCTTCAGAGAACAACCAGCAAAAAACTCTGATAGTTGCTCTTTATAAATAAATAGCTACAATAGTAACTATTTTACATAACAAGAAAAACTTTTAGAAGAACCCTTAAATGGGGTTCATTGGACCGTGTTATTTTTTATAAAATTAAAATAGTACTTTGAACTATTTTTTACCAATTTATAAATAACATTTTTTCGAATTTGGTTAGATTTCCTAACTGATAACTGGTTAATCTTTCTTATTGATAAGTCAATCTTTCCCGGTATAGGACTAAACTAGAAGCATGCAACTTTACCACTAATATTATAAGAGCATCTGGTTTTAGGATTTTCCACATCTGGTTTAAGCATATTTAGTAGATAAATCGGTTCCTTTATAGAGTCTTTTCCCTAGAACTTTCTAGAGCTTCCATATAAAAATGGCAGTTCAAACAGCGAACATGAAACATTAGAATCGTTCTCCAGAACACACAATAGAAACCACAACTGAAGACTTGAAGTGCTCTGAGTCAAACTTTTGAGGCACACGTGTTTGAGTAACTTGACGATGGATTTTAGTTCAGCTAAATGTTTAATAGTGATACTAGAACTTTAAAGTGTTTTCGAGTCTCCTAAGTGCTACATTGGTATTGCTTGGAGTATTTACTTTGTAGGATTGAGGTGTATAGTTGTAGCTCGTAGCTCTCGTTCCTGGAACAATACTGGGATTCAAAGTATGCTATGTGTTAATCATTAATATGGTACAATGTACCATAGTATACTATTTACACACCAAATATAAAGTATCGGTCAAATATCGGTCCAGACGTTTTTGCGTGAAAGAATGACAAACATGCATCGATAGTAGGATAGAATCGTTGGAGTTTTATCTTTGAGGTAGATCTTGTTTTCATACCTGATGGTAAGTGATTACTGTCGCAGAGACAATCACAAAGTTAGAAGCTTGGAAAATGAGTTATCAGTCTTTAAAAAGGGGAAAACCAGAACTAGACGGGTTATAGCTCACAACACATTCTTGACAACGCGAGTGCTCATGGGCGGCGCTGATCACTTAACATCAGGTGACGCGCTTGCTCGTTTGCCGCCTATTATATAAAAAAAGCTAGTATAAAACCAAGTAGTGTATTTTCAGCAATGGATGTACACATGACTGGGAAGTGCTGATAAAACGTCACACGCGTAATATGCTTTATTAATATGCAAATTATAATGTATATGATGTATAACCAGGCCTGCTCAGTATAACAACCGCCTTTGTTACCAGTTAGGTTATGTTCGAAGGTACGTCGTGACTACACCCTTTTTTACGATCTGTAATCCGGTTAAGGATGTCTGTCCACGCATCTTGGGGGCTACATGGACGATGTTAGGTTTATCAATGTCATGCAACGAACGTCGGCGCCGCACTCTACCGACTAAAACCCATCGACATTCCTCCGCACACCGCAAATAAATAATACCCGGGATAAAAATATAGGAAACTTTTTATCCCGGTATTGCCCCGGGAACAGATATTACCGCGGGGCGCGACTAGCGTTTAATAATTGTTCCCCTAACGCGATCCAGATGCTTGGAGAAGTTCCGACTCTGTCCCTTTATTTAACTTGCCGCCTGTTTAACGTCTGAACACAATTAAAACTCTCGTTAGTAATTAACTATAATAAAACACGAAAGTTCACCCCAGTTCTAGAATTTTTGGGCGATTTATTTCGGCTAATTCATGTAAAAAGCCCTGTGGGAGTAAGGCTTTTAAATTTTTTTGGGGAATAAATTAAAACAAATGTCCTTAGTTGTGTCATAGATAAGTTAATGAAGTGTCTAATATTGTATGGATATGTTATTTTAGATCATAGATATATTTGTAGATCTTATACGCAAAACTAGCAGATGCATTTGACTTAACTTTGCCACAAAATACTTTGTCAGTTTTTTTTATTATGCATTGATACAATATTACAAAACAATTTCCTATGGATTATATAGTGCTAAAGTAATTTTTAACCGACTTAAAAGAAGGTTCTCAATTCGTCTGTATGAATAATATTTTTAATTTATTTATACTTCGTTAAAACATTACACATCCTTATACAACATATTATATTAATTGGCTGCCGTATAACTCAGTGATCTCTTCCAGGCAACTTATGAATCTTATTAATATTACTGTATAATACATACACATTATATACAAATCTAAAAAACGTACAAATGGTAACTAAAAGAAACGGCTTTGTTACAACACGTAACTCGAGATCGGCCAAACCAATTTTGATGGTTTTTGGTTCGTTGGATTTGTTCCCGCCCTTTATAGTAGAAAACATCTTAAAAATAATGAAAACTTTCAAAGTTTATATAAAATGTCCACGCGGACGGAGTCGCGGGCAACAGCTACTATAGTATAATGATTAAAAAAAGTTATGCATTATATTGGTACGTAAACATTGATTGGACTCGAACAAACTTCTGAAATTGGAGATCTGTTGGATCACATCGCTAATTAGATTATTCTTATTACGTCAAAGTTTTGCAAAGTGATAATTACTTGCTACGACATTAGTTTACCAGTTTGTATGAACGAGCGTAACTCTGTCCCGGCTACATTAATATTGAGTGTCGTTGTGTTGTTGTTGTGATGATAGGATGTAGTTTAATATTGATACTATATGTACAGTATATCTACGTCTATACTGGATACTACGGAATTATTGTAATATATTTATATTTCACTTATACTATTTAAATATAAATATTTTAAGTATTGTTGAAAGAAAATATGAAAAACATGAAAAGATGTAAATTTAAAAAAATATGACTTTGAAAAAATAAATTCTATAATGTAGTAAGATCCCTTAACATACATAAAGTACATTGTAATAATATTCTTATTAATACAACTAACATATAGTACATTTATGAAATGTACTAAAACAAAATATATTCGTCATTAATACGTAATCCAAGTTAATTTCTTCAATAAAATTTTCCGGAAACATTATTCACGATTACCGTGGCGGCCATTTTGAATTTGAAATTTGACGTATGCAGTCATACAAGTCATGTCTTTAGGTACCTATAGCATCTAAATGTTCTTTTCCCGCTAACTCCTGTTTCCGGGGGAATTTTGCAATATCGTGCAACTAAGCTTTAAGTTTACTAAGGTACCTGCATGCCAAATTTCAAGCGTCTAACTTAAGCGGTTTATAATCTTTATACAAAACGATTTTCCCGCTAATTCTCGTTCCCGTGGGAATTTCAGAAATCCCTTTCTAAGTGCACCTCTACGGTACGTCCCTTTCAAATTTCAAGTGTTTACGTTTAGCCCTTTAGGCTGTGCGTTGATATGTCAGTTAGCCAGTCTGTTTCTCCTTTTGTAAATTTATAGATTTAGGTCAAAATACAATATGATCTACTCCATCACTGTGCAGCGGCCATCTTAGACCCAACTAATTCACCCGTCAAATGACAAAATTACAGTAGCTTATTCTGTCAGGGGCCTAGGAAGCCACGGCAGTTTGTGAATGGAAGGTAAGGAGTTTAAAAGATTAACCCTTCATGAAACGAAAACCTTTACAATGTTTGGGACAAGATCATATTATTAAATTTGTCCTATCAATTTTGGCCATAAATAAAATATGCCAAAATATGGCCACTTTGAAGATTATTATTATTTATTTATTATTATTTTAACACTTCGTTACACATAACAATATAAACCTTATAAAATAGAAATCATTGTAGTAACTGGCGAGTGGCGGCCTTATTAATTAAGAGTGATCTCTTCCAGCCAATTATTTTCCGTGACTGCATCTACCTGAATCCAGGGTTTTTCGGCGACCTTGAAAATGTCGTCTATAATTTTCTTCATGTAATCTTGGCTAATATATTAGCCACGCTCCGCGGCTTTGCCCGCGCAGCCAAAATCAGGTATTTTGATTGGTCCTGTAACAAAGTTACATCTTTTATTGTTAATTTATTACTTTAATCTTTTTATATAAATAAATATTGATTAATAAATTGTCTTTTTCTTGTTTCAAAATAATATGTTATCTGTTATTATTATTTTTTTAATTATTTATTTATTTAGATTTAGATGTTTAATTGGCTTTTCTTTTTTCCTGAAACGAAGTACATTAAAGTAACAATAAAATTAACCATTTATAACTTCTCATGAGCATTTATATCTACATTTACATAACATATGCTAAAAATTTTTACACGTAATTTCCAGAGATTAGCACGTACTAACAAACAAGCTCTTCGGATTAATATTAAATTCACAGTATCCGGGACACAATCATGTTAGTGCACCGAAATGTTCCCTTACATATTTAATTCGCACACACTGCGTTAATTTTGAATGAATCCCTGCGGCAAAGCTGAAGAAACGCAGATTTTTTTTGTTTACGTTCTCGGAATAATCTAATAAACATTGTGAACGTTATTTTGTTATTTAACCTGTACTAGCCGTGTTCCGTGGTTTTAGTCGCTTAATTTCCGTTCCCGGGGCAATCCTGGAAAAAATAGTATACTATGTGTTAGTCCAAGATATAATGTGCATTGTGCATGCCAAATAAGAGCCAAATCCATTTAATAAGAAAATAACAAAATAAAAAACATTCTAATATTCATACGTACAAACTTTTAAGTTTATAATATTAACAAGATGCGGACTTGTTATCAAAAAAAATCAACCAACAATTTTGTTAAGTTTCTTAATTATTTAATTTCTAATGTAATTATAATAACTTGTTGTTACTTGTCATCGGTTGGTCTCTCTCTCTCTGGTGATCTATCTCTGGTGGTTTACTTGTCATCCTCAGCAAACTGACTCAATCCAACCTAACAGCAAAACAATACCAATCTTAAACAAAATATTCGGATATTTAGATGCTTCATGCGATAACCCTAACACGTACAACGATGTTAATGAAACCGTATCACTCCCAAAGTCATACTATTTCGACGATAAGCTCGCAAATGCTAAAATCCAGCTCGCTTTAATGTGTTCGACACGATCGCACAACAGAGCTGTTAGCGATCTCTAATTTCGTTAAAATTCAGCTTTTCGCAAACAGTGGTGCGCTAATGAAACCCTGTTACTACGGAAATTATATTCCTGCTCTGGTACATCCTGTTTTTATTCTATTTATTCAGATCTTTCATAAATGTAAAATTCTCGCTGCACTGCGCAATTCTCTTGCGTTTCTTACTAAATATTTTAGTGTAATGTTTAATAATATGATGTCACCCCTATCACCTGGGGTAGTGTAGCTTTAAAATGGTGAAAGAATTTTTTAAATAGTCCCGGTGCCTTTGGAGCGTAATCATTGCAAGGTATCTAACAAACAAATAATACAATTTCTTTTTTATAATATGTATAGATGATAATGTTGCAAAAATAAGGATTACTAAATAAGGAAGGCAGCCATTTTAATTAATTATTAATAATATATTATAATAACAGACCTGTGTTTGTAAATTTGTATGTTATTCAAGACCGTGTAAAGACGTTAATTCTAATTTGAATAAATGCTCACCCATTCGAATACAAACGCCTTTAGGAAAGAACAAGGGCCATTTCCGATCCAAACTAGAACCCCTTAAAATTCCACTACGTTCTATTGGATGGTGGCACGGCTCAGGTAACTTCTCTTCCTAATAGACTTCTCAATAGGAGTCTCATTTTGAGCGGTATCATGCATTGTGAACATTTTGCTTTTTTGTCATTTTTCCCAACGAGCCATTAGCCTTATCTTTAGGTGTGATAAACAACAAACGGCTAAAGTTTTTAAATCACAAAAAGGTCCATTAACTTCAAACATTCAATTGAACAAGACATTACTTTAATATGGGCCCAAGGTGACGCTGGGGCGATAAATTGGCTGTGGCCGGCACAATAAATTACTGTAGTTAGCCCATTACATAGGAGATTGAACGGCCACATTCGAAGGGCTATGAATTATTTCATTAATTTGACTTATAAAGGTGCCCTACCTTTTGACCACGAAATAAGTCGTGGCCACACAGATAACCGTGGAGAACAAATCAATCAATTTGTTTTTATTTTCCTATAGATTTTTTCGAGATTTACGATGAATAAACTTTTTGTTCTCGTAATTACAAATTTTCCACTTGAATGTAGTAAAAATTGCTGTATATATACTGAATATATAAGTCGGGAAATTAATAAGGTAAATATTAAGCAACCAAGGCTAATTATTTAGACCAGAAATATTAAATACATTTGTTTTTAAATTATATTGCCGTCCAATTTTCATATCGAGTGAATTATTTATAAAATGTCTAACAACATAAAATTTTACCCGCTTTTCGTTAAAAAATAAATCAAATATGTTAACCTTTAAGTTGTAACCTATGTTGAACCCATGTTAATTGTATTTTATTTGAATTCTTATATCATTCCACAGGTAAACGAAAACTCTTCAATCAACAATAGACACCATCACCTATTTTTGTTGTACGAGAAATATAACGCATCTCTCGTCAATCCATATGAATGCCTTCCTGCGGGTCTCAGTCCATCGTACATATAATATTAATGCCTTTAATTTATTATACTTATTCTAACGGCTTGTTTACTTACGGTAATGTGATGAGACAGTTTGTTTTGGGCTACGGCGGTATTGGTACTGTTTGCATTATTTATTTTTAATTTCCTTATCGTTTGTTTCTTTTGTGCTATTGCTATTGCTATTTTTGTCTTGTAAGGGTTCGGGTGTTTTGGTATTATGTTAAGTATGGTTTGCAATCATTTAATGTTTTTTTAGGTTATGTCTGTTGGTTTAATTGTATGGGAATACTGTCAATATTTACTTTCTAGTTACAATAACACATAAGGAAAAAAAATTAGAACCACCCAAAGAAATGCAGCTACGCGATTTATTTAAAAATATTTGTAAATATTTAAGTCTAAACCATAACATAACACCAAATAAGGTATTACCTTCGTTAAGATATAGGTTGTATAGCAATATTAAGAGACTCCAATGTTCTGAAAATTAATACCGACTGCACAATGCATATCTACAGCATCTTGGTCTCCGTCAGAACCATTCAGGTGCGCAATAATCCTATCCTAACGACCCGTTCATCTAGAACAAAGCCAATTAAATTAATTAAAATAATACCATAAACCAGTGTTTGATTCAGAACCATCCAGCATTTAATTAATTTCATCGAAACGTAAGATAATCAATTTAATTTCGCAGCAATTTGGTTGTTGATATTGGATGTAGATTATTTACTGAGATCTCTTAAGAGCAACGAACCATCTATTTCGTTCGCATTTGTCTTCATACATAAGATTATTGATTATTGTTTACATTAGAATTGTTTAACGCAAATTAATCAATGTACTTTAATAAGTGTTTAATAAAGTGTCGGTAATAAAGGTGGTCTATATAACGAAGGGGTTGAACTCAAATAAATATCTGGCTTGACGTTTATATTCGCTTTTGTGACAAATCCTTTTATTATTTCTCATTTAAAAAGGCCGAAGTGGTCGCTTACTATCAGACGTTACTTCTGTTTTATAGCCTTTTATCATATAAAAAAGTTAATCAGACAGAGTCACGGTATGCTTCATCTACTTATCTCACTAACAAAAATAAATCATTCGCTCAAGCATAATAATTTATTCATTCATACATATCAAAAGTGAACGGGCCGAAAATACAACCTTGGGGTACGCCGGGAAGCATAATAACGTACCACTACCATAAATTACCTTATAACGCTACCAAATGTGGACATAAAGCACGTGTAATGTGCGCAAGCACCATTTTATCTTGTACAATTTATTTAGTACGAGGTTTTTCAGAGAATAACGGTGTTATTCATAATATGAAATATGTCAAATGCTTTGTTGGAATCATGGACTGAGGGTGACTTTATTATAAATCGTTATTAAAGCGACGTTACATTAATGCCCTAATATGTGTTTTTTTGTTAGATGCGATTTTATTTTACATAGAAATATATTTATTCTGGTAATGTATAACCTATAATATATATAAATATTGAGAACAAAGTCGTGTTAGCTATAAATAATCGATTTTAATAATTATATTGCTTAGCTATTTGTCTGTACAAATAAAACATCATTAAAATAATCAGTCTAGTGTTTATGCTTGATCAATATTCTAATGAGAAAATTAGCTATTAACATTATATCTAATAATTTCTCCCAAAAAAATTTAATTGTGACCGTTGATTGTCAGAATGAATAAAAATGTCGCTACAAAAAACTGTTATAGATTTATACCTTGTCTTTTCCGTCTACCACACAAAGACCCTTTTACCGTTATTATTACACCACTAGTAGTGTCCTGCGGTTTTACTCGCGTATTGCGGCGCGATGGAAGCGAAAAAAAGGTGATCCAAGATAACCTTTTTACATTCCAAATCTCAACTAAATCGGTCCAGCGGTTTTTGCATGAAAGAATAACAAACATACATCCATACATACATACATTCTCATAAAGGTTCACATATATAATTTTAGTAGGATTGTATTAAAAAATTCTAAAGTAATAAGCTCCATTGGTCTCTATTTATAGATACCCAGGAACTCTGTATACAATTTTCCGATACCGGGACAGATTCAATTTGTGCTCCATAATATTTGCTGGCTTTCACTCCCGGACGCGGAATTAGGTATCGATGCCATACAAATAACATTTATTGTAATGATACTGTTGAACCTTACAAAATTATACCTCCATTTTATTAGGTACAGCAATTTCTACATATTTTTCTTGGAAAAAAGACTACTTATAAATGCTAGCTAGTTGGTTCTATTTAACGCAACCATTATTCAATTGATTTGGCTCTTAAATTTAGAATAAAATACTTATATCGTTTTATTCTTAACTAACTGTTGCCAGCGATTTTGTCCGCGTTCCAATTGCTAAGCTATCGGGAGTTACCATAAAAGATGCTGTCTTGGGATATCTTTTATATAATGTTAAGGAGAAAATTTCCGTTATACGTGGTCGCTGTGTAACTTTAACCATTATGATTGCATACGTGACGGAAGCTTAAAAAATGGAGTAACTTCTCCCGTTTTCTCGACATTTCTTTTCATTTTCTTCTCTGCTACTATTGGATTTAGCGTGGAGAAAAGTATACTATAACCTGCTCAGGAGTATGAACATCAATTGTACCAAGTTTTAATAATATCTGTTTCGTAGTTTTTGTTCCTATAGCGGCTATACAAACAGACGGGCAGACAGACAAAAATTTTACTAAATGCAATTTTGGCATCAGTATCGATATCTAGTCACCTGACAGTTATTTTGGAAATAAATTTCATGTACAGAATTGACCTCTCTTTTTGTAACAAAAAGTGTGTTGTCCCGAGACAGAAGTCTATGAACACACTGATTTTCCATCACCCCTGATAACACATAAAATTATACTTTTGTCCCAGAATTGCCCTGGAAAAAGACAGGCGAGAAAACCTGTGGCTAAATCTTATAAGACATCCAACGTTTCCCAAATTGACCTGAATTTTTTGCCTCATTTACATAGAACATTCTCTTTGAAACATTTTTCTATTAATAAGGAAATTTGTTCCGGAATGTTTTCTTTTGAAACTGCCGATGCAAGATTAACCGTAATCCCAATATTATCAATAAATCTTCGTTTATTTGTTCTGTACCGCTGCCTGAACTCACCCTTTTGTTTCGGGCTGCTTCTAATTGCCTCACCTGATTACGGAGGGTTGCTAATTCTTCTACTTGTTTGTTTTCATTAAAACTTCTCAGATATATATAGATTGTTAATTTACCGTAATTTGTATGGAAGTTGATCAAATCTAATTTGCAAGTTATAGCTGAGGGCGCGGTTTTACACGTAGTTGCTCTTCTAGTGGCATAACTGGTATAAAAAGTGTGTTTTGTCTTTTTCTATGACCTAATTTATTTATATTAAACTATTTAGTTGTTTTTAAAATGTTTTACGTCACATCCCTATATTTTTATTATCTTCATAAATTCATTGAAATATTTCCATCTGTAATAACTATGAGTTGTCCAATATTGTTATTTACCGCTACCATTCAGATCGATAATATGAACGCTATATCTTGTTTAAAAAATAAATATAATCTACAAAATAACTTCAAAATAAACCCACAGCTAAAATAATTTGTAGCTATTGGTTCTTAAGACTGCGAAACATTTCAGAATTTTCAAATCAATTAATTTCACTGAGCACCATTCAGAACACGCTCATTTGAAGCGAATTCATGCGGGCTTAATTATTTCAACCGTTACCGATTGCGGTGAAGCTATAATTTAAAACAAATAATCCGGCAAGTCTTTACAATAAACATTAAATAATGTCCATCATTAACCGTCAATGAGGTGCCGATGGAGCGTCGACACAAAGGCCAAATGGAAACTATTAATCTCTGAGTATTGTTCAGGGAATGGAGTTGAGGTTACTGATTTACGATGTTATGTAGATTGATTGAAATAAATAATACGTGTGTATATGCTTGATTGCATATATTTTTTTTTACACTTTATCGTACGTTACAAAACAGGAGTACTTGTAAAAAAAGAAATAAAAAAATTAACGTACAAAAGTCGGCCTTATTGCTTACTTGTGATCTCTGCCAGGCAACAAAGTTTGCAAAATGTTTTGTTAAGAAATACACCCTGTATGTATTATGACAAAATCGGAGTCAAAGTTAAGTCAACATCACAATGAAATTCAGTCATTAACATACTCGTAGTATGATCCAACGAGATACTGTTACAGAAAACTTCGAAGGCTTACAAAGGGTTTGAGAATTTTTTCTATCCGTAGTCGTAAAGCATGTTCAGTACTTAGTAGGTTTACGACATCCTCGGGGCTACATACAGAATCTTCGCTACGATAAAACCTTTTAGCCTCCAGTTGACAAAACAATTGGTGTCTTTACGTGTACTACTGGAACAGTCGAGAAAGATCCTTGCTTGAGTTATCTTTGTAAGTAAGTTAGATATAAGCTTACTGTTTATTAAGTTTTTTTATTCTATGAAGTGGAGAGACGAGCTGGACGCTCTCCTGATGGTAAGAGAAACGCCAGCCCATAACCAATGTAGTGCTACCCAGAACTTTGCTCCGGGCAAGGGTGCATAACATTGAAGTCATAAGATGTTGAGGCTCATTAGCCCCGTAATCACGCTGGCTACAGTGCCCTTCAGACCGGAGCACAGTGGCATTTTGACTGGCACTGTGGTGGTACCCACCCAGTCGGTCTCTTGCAAAATTGGTTTCAAAGAAAGGTCAGTGGGTACTGTTGGACTTAGCCAAAATCCTATTGTCTGTCCACAACAATCTACCCAATAGGATATAATGTCCACAATAGGAAGAGGTGACGGACACCTTCATAGATTCTTTCGCGACAGGATTTTGTACAAAGATTATTATAAAATCAAGTCCTTTAATTTAATACATTGTCCTAGTACCTTTAATTTGAAAGTTCTGATTTGACCTGTATTTAAAATTAAATTCCAAATCTTCAGTTTTCACATATTTCTCCTCACAATTATCATGCATCAACCAACATAGATGATCCTTGATCTTTTAATTTAATTATTGTGCAATTACACAAGCAAAATAATTGGAGAACCAAACTAGTATCAGAATCAAACAAAAGTATTACCTTTCCAAATAGAACACCTCACACTACGCCACGTAACAGCAGCAAGCTCCTTACGCGAGGCACCTGTCAAATTTGTCGATATCATTATTTCCCGGTAGCTACTGGACTGAAAGGCACCGCAAGCACGTTCGCGATCACTTTGAGATGTAAGTGTAGCCAATCCGTATGAGCTGAATTTTAACACCGACATTAGAATACGCTTTCAAAAGATTTTTAGACACATAGTTAGACCGGTAACGTCTGCAAATATCCAAATAGATGAGGTCCATCTTATTATGAGCTTGGAGTTTATAGCAGTAGTATAAACAGGACAATATTATAATTATGATTATGAATGACCTAGATGCTCCGACGCGACTTCGTTCACTCTATAGCTATGCCATCTATAAGGTTACCATAAGGTAACGTCGTACCCACTGACCACGAAAAAGATTATTCTTTTTCTCTACTTAACGTCCATTCTTGCTCTTAAAGGAATATTGAAAAAAGAATGATTAAAATTGGTCTAGCTGTTCGATAACAGCTAGACCAATAGCTCGATAGCTATGCACATAACAACGCATTTAGCGATTCCTTCTTATATTATAGAAGAAAAAGATATATAACGCTACAATTCTAAAAACTCGTGAGATCCCAATATGTCTCTTAAGTTATAAAATATATTTATGGTAATAAGTTTGACCCTACTTATGCCAGTCATCCAAAAAGCCACCGTTTTATAACCCGGGTACATCAACGTCCACGTAAAATACATTTAGCCCCTAAAACACACTGCGCCGACTACAAAACTGACTTACTCTATTAATGCCTTTTAAATAAATAGTTAATTAAGTTAAAATTCGATTGGTATTCTCTGTATTTTGGCAATTTTACAATGTATGCTTAAATGTTTTTTTTCGTTACAATGTATAGTACGCGTCACGAATCTTTAGCGCTGAACGAAACCTGCGCATAAGTCAAAAATAAGGTAACGGCGCGGCGCGCGGGGCACGTGATCATCGGGTGCGCGAGCGTTGATTGGTTCCCCAGTCGTGTTGTCTTTCTCGCACCAATACGTCAATTACGAGCGCGATTCTACCGATGCTCAGCTATTCTCGTCCAGCGCTAAACATAAATGACGCGTACTATACCTATGTTTAAATGTGCGTAAGTTGACAAATTTACCACGAGATGTCGCAAATTGATAAATTTACGAAAACGTGGTCGTAATATAATACAATTTATCTCCCGTTTAGAATCCTAAGGTTTATAAATTCCTGAGAAATTTAGAAATTTGCTGTTCTTGTCATCTTCCGGTGACATATATTCACTATCTAGAATGTATATATGGATGTATGTGTTTGTTGCACTTTCACGCAAAAAAAGCTTGACCTATTTAGATGAAATTTGGTATGTAGATAGTTAATACCCTTAATTACACATAGGATACTTTGCATCCCTGTTTTATTCCGGGAACGAGGACAACGCGAGTAAAACCGCGAAGCAATGCTAGTAAGTGGCAATAATAACAATTTTTGGCCCCGGGCGAGAAAATGCTAATAGAGACCTCTCTCTAGAGAAAAGTACTCCAAATGATTGAATTTAATGAATTTCATTTCTCTAAGTGATTGGACGTCTGTCAATTAATCCTTTGCAATAAAATTAAAGGTAAATTGTTGATCATTTGAAACAGCTGGCCCGGCTATGAGTGGATAAATTATTATTAAAAGTTTGTTTATGTATGGTACAGTGAACACAAAAAGTCTATGAACTCATTTATTGTATATCAACAAAAATAAAATGTTAGAAAAAAATTGTGTTCCCACAAGAGGAGAAAAAAATCTATAGTCGTCACTGGTTTATAAGGATTAGACTTTATTCGTAAAATCGCTCAGTTGATCTATCTTGGAGCATTCATCTTCTTCAGTCAATATAATTTAGACAATTTTATTTATAATAGGTACCTTCTTGCTCATAGTGATTTTTTTTTGGTATCTACCAACATGCACTGCTTGGATGTAAGGCCCATATATCCCTAAAGAGTTGAAGTATTAATAATATGTTCATCAAATTTGTAATTGACTGTACCTATCTAATTGTTTTCATCTGTTGTTAACTGTACCATATTGATTTCGAACAATGACAATTTAGTTCAATTGAATAACAAAAACTAACAAAAAATTTGTTTTATTTTAAATTGGTACAAACAAGCGAAAGGGGGGTTTAAGTTTTTTTTTTTTAAACTAAGATAACAGATTTTAGTATTTAGCAAGGGTACGCAACTAGTTTCAAAACAAAACTAACACACTACATTCTTTGCGAAGATAGCCACGTCATACCAGATTTTCATTGATGAAGCCAGTCTATACAAGTCAGAATTCATTACATTCCCCATTGTGCCTCCTCCGTTAACAAAACATCTTTTGTTATGAAAAAAAAAAAGAATTATTCGGCTGCTTTCGAGAATTATTTCGTAATAAGCTCCTTTATTTGGAGAGGGTATTCTGTTTGTACTACATCAGTGGTTATAGACAGTATAAGCTAGGCTTATGAATTTAATCATAAATCCTCTTTTACATTTTGCCTCGAAATAAAATGGCGTTCCACGTTTAAATCGTTCGGAAACGTCACATTGTTTATAGTTTTTTTTCTTAATGTTTGGCGCGTTCTTAATGACATTCCATTTTTGATTCGTTCGGAAATGTCAAGCAGGCAATTATTTTTTTAATAAATTAATCAACCGGTTATTTATTAAAAACATTAGCAAATACAGATAATAAATTATCTTGTACGAAACGCAAAGTTGCGTGTAAAATATCGTTATATACATATAAGCGAAGTATTTTTGTTTTTGTAGAAGGATAAGGAAATAGCTGACACCACGGTTTTCTACCATTAAACGAATAGTGTCATTAGAATAGGTTGTAAATCATTGTACCATTTCATATTAAAATAAGAATTGACAGTTTTTTATCGCTTCTTCTCTGTTGAAACTAATTTGCTAACCAGTGGTAATTGATTTTTTATTATGATCATTCAAATGAAAATTGTTTTAGCCATAGTATTGCGAAATAATCATTTTCACTGCAATATTTACCACTTATGGTTTCTACAGAGAAGAACCAACAGTAAATTCGGATACTTGCTCTTTTAAAATAAATAGGTTCAAAATTTATTCTATAACCGAATAATATCTTATTTGACTTTGAAAAAGAACTATTCCGCAATACCCAAGCCTCGCGGCCTGAACAAACCCCTTCAAAAGATTCCAGTTCCAAATTAATTATAAAGTCCAAAAATAACTTGGTGTAGTTCAGTGAAAATCAAGTTGAAAGGGACAGTTTAATGGAAACGTGAATATTTCATGAGGTCCTGAAACAATAGAGAAATCAATCGAGTTTGCTTTAAGGTAAGGTGTTAAAGGAAATATTATATTTTATTAGCTGTCTTGCAGAAAGGAAGGTATTAAGGAGGATTTAACCTTCTTCTGAACCATAGGGAGGATCCTCGACCAGTCGAACCACTGACTGGCCGGCCGTTAGGCCCCAATGGTTCGATGTCGAGAAGTTGTATATATGCTAAGTCTCGAACGAATATCGTTAGCGCGATTCAGAACTGGGCGCATTTGTAGCGGTCGCTACGGTCTCCCGCGTTGTTCCCGTTCTCGGGGCAATACCGGGATGCAAGCTATTCTATCTTTTAAGATTGATCAAACTGCAGTGTGCAAATTTAATTTAAAATCAGTAATTTTGGAGTCAATCGCGGACAAAGTGACACGTAATTTATATATAATATTAGGATTAGTTATTAGCCGTGGCTTCACTTGCATCAAATAAGAAGCCTTTGTTCAATCTGATACTTCCAAGAGTGAGTGTAGAAAACTTCATGAGGAATGGTCTGTTAGTTTTTGCGTGGAAGCGAAACAAAAAAAAAGTAAGAATTAGCTGCCACGATGCGATTTCTTATACCACTCTACACCTACCTTTGTTTTCTTTACATAAACTCTCCTTGTACTTCAAGGAATTTGCTGAAAAAAATTTAATAGGAGTTTTGGTCGAGCTAAAAAAGCTGGTAAACCGTGAGACGGGGAAATTTTATAAATTCAATAATGATTATAACTCGCGGAAAATGAAGCTCAGAAGACAATTGGATTCCAAGAAAACTGCAATAACTTGCAATTGAAAAGAAATTAATTATCCAGCATCTTACAATAAAATGAATCATTTATTATATCAATGGACAGTAGCCCATCTGTTCTAGTGGATATAAATTGAAATTCAAAATTTTTGCATTTTCTATCTACATTACTACAATTTTTTTATCAATGGCCACTCGGGAACAGTCAAATGTCAGTTGCAATTAAATTGAAGATTTACATCAGATGAGATAACTCTAATAAAATTAACAAAATATTTCTCAAACATCTTCTTAATCCCATTTCACAAACGCACAGCTTACGTAATTTATAAAAACAACCCTCTTTTCAAAAACTCTGCTTCAAATATACGTGACCAAAACAGAACAGAAATTTAACGCGGCACTTGTAAGCGGATTTGTGAAAAGGTAGCCGTAAATGGATTCTCTATTAATTTTTTATCGGAGGGTATTTTTATCCTTTGGCGATTATGGGCTTAGCTGTTGGCTATATCGTTGAAGGCCAAGGTTTATTCCAACAGATTATTTTACTTAGTAATGGGCAACCTTATCTGGTTTGCTAGTTGTGTTTCCATGTCAGTAGTTATAAAATAACCTGTGCTAATAAAACCAGGACTTAATCTAGCTCGTTTCAACCAAATACAATAGGGCAAAACCCTTCTTGTCCAGTAGGACAAACACACAAACAGTAGGACAAAAACTCGGTACTAAATAGTCGAGTCAAGTCAAAACAAACATATTTTTATTCATCCAGGTCTAGTACTTTTGAGTGGTGACACTTCGGAGTTCATGGTATTACAAAACATTTAAGACCGGTTTCGAACTCAGTTTCTACAGAGAAGAACCGGCAAGAAACATTAAAGAACTATTAATCGTTTTAGTTAAAGCTGCTGTCTTTGTCCCAAAGAATGCTGGATTTAGCAGCTTAGATAAGCTTCTACGTATACACGAATATATGATAAACTTAATAAAATTAAGAATAACTTCAACAAAAATTTGCTATCAAATTAAGAGGAAAAAAATTAGGCTGTTTATTAGCTCTCTTCACTCCACACAATTCCGCACGTAATAAATTATATTGTACACGACTTGGCAACTTTGAAACGGGTCATTAAATTCAGTGCTTGATAGAAATTATGTAATTGCTCCGCTGAAAGCTGTGAATTAATGAGTTTCAACATTCTCAGGAATTTGGGATACTGCTGAGTTAATGTTGGGTTTTCGAATGCCTCTGATCTGTAGCTAGGATCTTGGGACGCTTAAAAATGCGTATCGATCGAATTGGGGCCTTAAATTAAGTGCGGCTGCTACCTTGAAGTAATGTTTCAAGATTTGAGATTTGAGATGACGACCGCTTGGCGCAGTGGTAACACGACTTCCTTCAGTGCGAACGGTCGTGGGTTCGATTCCCACATCGGAAAAATATATTTGTAATTTACATTTGTATTTTTCTGAGGTCTGGGTGTTGCTATGTATTGTATGTATGTATTTACAAAAGAAAAGTATGTATATGTAATTTATTCCGTTATCTAGTTGCCATAACACAAGCTTCGGCTTAGCTTGGAACTAGATGGCGCTGTGTATAAATGTCCTGAAAATATTTATTATTATTTATTATTTTTCCTGTATAGAATTCTACCTCTAACACTTTCTAACCTTATAATTTACATTTTTACACATTAAAATATATCAAGTTGGAGGATGCTTGAAGGCGCTAATAACTGCAAAGATCGAGCCTCTTCTCAATATTTTTATTTATGACAGCTAAATTGATCAGGAGTGCTATAATAAATATTTTATATTAAACACTAGCTGACCCATGCCCACTTCGTTGGTCATAATGTTAATTATCCTTTTCGGTTTTTTATATAGCCTATGACACTTAGTATTAATGTGCTCTATTGGTGAAAGAATTTTTAAAATCAGTTCAGTAGATGCCGAGATTACCCCTTACAATTTAACAAACAAAAACTTTACTTTCTTATAATATTAGTATAGATTAGGTACTCTAAAACTCAGCACGAGGAAATCCGCAGGGCACGGCAACTCTAACATAGCACCGGCCTATCAAGCTGTTTAATTATGAATAGAGTAATCAAACAACTTCGCAATAGAATTCAGCTCTTGCAAAATTAATATTTCCTAAACCAAGAGTTATAAATCCCTCATTCTCATTCATTATTGCGAGGTCCGACTGTTGGTTGAGTAATGATTACTATTAATGAGATATTCTGAATCAATTTCACGTTAAATATGGCTAGTTTTATATGTATTTTGATAAACGAGAGTTATACCAGAGCTTTAAAGTAAACATTTATTTGGTAATATGTAGACCAGTTAAATAATAATGTTTGAATTATACCTACTATATTCAGTACCCTACAAAAATCTACGTTCTTTTTTATAGTTTTGGGTTGAGAACCTTTAAGGTACCTTCCACGAACCCTATCTTATTGTGGGTTAAGGATGTTGGCGCGTCCTTATTACAATTATTATAGAGGACAACTGAACAAGTTCATTGTAGAAAACATTTCAAAATTAGCAAGGCTTGGAGTTTCATACATTGCCAATGTTAAAAGGAAGGGAAACAAATATATACTCGTTGTTATAGTTTTAAATCTAGAATTAAGTAATTAAATTAAAGAGAAAGTTTGTTATAGACAGATAATTTTGCTTCATAAAAAAGCGTCGAAAGGCAGATTACAATTTTTATTTTTGTTCTTAATGTTGAAATCATATCCTTTTCGAATGCCGGTGTACCCGGGGTATACTATTTAGGAAAGAGTTGGTAACAAATAAGGGAAAGCAAAATGAGAAACTCCAACTGAAGAGATAAAACACAATCATCACTGATGTCAGGGCTTAGCTAGGTGGTATTGGAACCATTTTGATAAAAATAGGCTCAATTCAGCCTTTGGTGATCTTGTGAACGTTGGCCTCGTGTCTTTGACAATTATTCGGCATTAGTCGGTAGGTCACCATTTCGTGTGACGCCAACATAACCGCCTCCTTCTCCCACGAGGAGGATACGGTATCCGTGACTGGATTTCCCCCCAAAAAACATCCAAGTCAATCTAACGGCTTGAAAAATAAAACTGATGCATATTCCTGTATCAAAAATAATTTCAAATATTAATTCACTAATAACACGCATAGTCGAGTACACTTGTGGTTATAACCAGTATTATATAAAATAATTAACGTTTTGCCCGCAAATTAGGCTCAAATAGTTAAGGATTAATTGCAGTTTAATTATTAGCACACGGCCGTTACCGCAGAATTAATTAAATTCAAACATTGTGCTGTCACTTTATTATAGAATGCGTTTTTACTTTAATGTTGTATAAGAATATATATGCTTTAAGCAGTTATCAGTATCCCTATAGTCTTATCAGGTCTGTCCATCCTTTGCTAATAATTACAACTTTACTTTTAAAGACGTCGTTGTCTTGTTTGCAAGAATGTAACTACCTATACTAAATATAGTTGAAACAACACTTTATCGATATGACAAATATATCATGTCAGTGTTGTTTTAGCTCACGTATTCCCAATAATGAGTGGTATGATATAATAACCTTTCCAAAAACATTGCGAGAATTTCAAGAAAAATTTAAGACCGAAAAACTGGATGATTGTCAATATTTTGTAAGAAATCAAATTTGAAGCCAAAGCTTCTTAGACAAGTCTACCAAAAAAACTAATTACTACTGATCGTTTTAGCACATCTATAGTTTCTACAGCGAGCAATTTCGTCGGATTTCTTTCGTAAAATTGTAAGCGTTCGTCTAAAGCGTTGTCTATCGTCTCCCTTTTATCTCCGTCATTACGATTTTCCAATTCCTCTCTAAGCGTTTCTGTCTTGGCTCGTTACCCGGCTACAAACATGGCTTCGCAATGTATTTCCTTTGATGTATCGTCTTTTTTTGTTACTTTATTATATACTGGCTGTATCCCGCAGTTACACTCGTGTACACCGTAAGTACCTTTTGGTTCATAACCACTTGATTTGAGGTTATGAGTGTAGTATCGTGTTAATTTTTATTTATTTATATAATTTTTTTATTAAACGATCCAATAAAACTTTTCAATCCCTAAGTTAGTCCTCACAGCTCTTTTTAAAGTATAGACTTTGTTGATCCCAAGACCTATTATTGATACAATTTTAATCAGAATCAGTCCAAAGGTTCAGGCACCAAAGCCTTGTTTTGTAAGAACTAAACCAGAATACCCAAAAAATGTTAGGATCTGTTTATTTATTTTAAGGTAATTATATACCTAATCATAACAATGTGTACTATTCATACGCCAAAAAGACTGATAGTTCTGCAGTTACACAATTTATTGTTGGAATGCCGCATTATAGCAGCTGATATATATTATATTAATTACTAGCCGCTATTGCTATTACTATTGCCCGCGACACCGTCCACTTTCATATAAACTTCGACCCCCCGCTTGTAAACTTTTCATTGTTAGGATTTCTTTTGCTATTCGGGGCGGGGACAAATCCAACGAATCAAATACCATGAAAATTGATCTGGCCGATCTCGAGTTATAGGTGTTGTAACAAGCCCGTCTTTGTTTTATATACAGGGTTGATCACGTATATTATGGCCAATTTTCGGACCCTATACAAAAAATCATTCAAATAGCATCAGTAGTTAAGTCGCAATAAATTTTCTAAGGTTTAGCTATTTAATAACACGATGCATCAGCACAAATCAGCTGTGAGATTTTATCCGAGGGTCGTACACCTTAAAATTACATAAACGCAAGACGTTACCGCTCTTGCCTTTCTATTACAATTTCTAGTGGTAAAATAATTAAAAGTACTAGTATGGTATTTTGTCAATAGATTAAAAAAGGAAACAGTACAATCGTGTGATATCGATTTACGGGTGAAGTGTATGCTACCGATATGAACACTATAAATTAAATAAAAGATCGCATTTCATAAACTAAAGTTAATATTGTAAATCGTTGTAATTAAATTATTAAAGAAAACTACACATTTAAATAAAGAATCAATATTGTGCGGGTGAGTTGAAACTTTAAACACGTAATGTAATCAAATATTGAAGCTTGTCGGCGGTATCTTAAGAAAAAACGCGACGTTGCCGCATTGAGCACAGGTTACATCAGGTCAGTGTAAATATTTATAAATTGTGTTTTCATGTGAGGATAATTTATAAACTATTTACCTACTTTGTTCGAAAAAAAAACTTTTTTACTTTTTTGTTAAACAATTTTGAATTATTCGACAGAAGCATTAGATAAGTTTTATATACGTTTTAATTTAATGCCCATATGTCGCATGAACCCTGTATATAGACACTAGCTGCTGCCCGCGACTCCGTCCGGGTGGACTTTCATATAAACTTTAACTCCCCCCTTCCCCCCTTTTAACCCTTTTTTTTAAGTTAAAAGAGTTCAGTTAAAAAGGTAGCCTATGTCAACCAACCACAGCTATAATAAGTATGTAACAATCATCCTCGAAACCACAACAACCCTTCGCAGAACAAATCTGATATATTTGTGAATTCTCCGCTGACTTGTCCCAAAGGACCTTTTTCTAGTTGGTTGCCCGATATATCTATATCGGTATAATATATAAAACTAACAGATCGTTTGTCTGTAGGAATAACCAATTTTATTTGCAACCGACTTCAAAAAAGGAGGAGGTTCTCAATTCGACCCGAATGTTTTTTCTATGTTTGTTACGCGATAGCTCCGCCAATTATGAACCGATTTAAACAAATCTTTTTTCGGCGTATAGGTAATACCTCAAGGGTGGACCCATTTAATAATACAAGGAACAACCCCCAAGGGTTGTAAATGGGAGATGAACTTTTTTATACGCAATATCTCTGCCGATTATAAACAAATTTGAACAATTATTTTTTTGTTGAATAGGTATTATTATAAAGTCGGTTTTCTTTTTTTATTATAGTTAATTATGAAATACATATTTATAGCATCATATTTTGACAAGGTCGACTTTTGTGCATTTTTCTCGTATTGCTTGTAAGTTAATATGACGTCTAAATAAGTAGCAAATGGTATCATCACTTAGCTGATGAAATATGTAGCAGACTATGTAACAATTCAATTTTTTATGTATTTAAAACTATTTAATACTGCTATAACCATAACCGTACAAATCTGATGTAAAATTTCTTTTTGCTTTCAAAAAACCTTTTACAATTAAATTCCTTTTGTTACTCCCAAACGACTTAAATTCTTAAAAAGACACATTAACAATTTGGAACCCTGGTAATCAAAACTGAATATAAAAAAGAACAACCGTATTATTTGTCCTACCACGTAATCGATAACTTTTAAGGATAGGTATAGGTCGCGTCACGAATCTTTAGCGCTGAACGAAACCTGCGCAGAAGTCAAAAATAAGGTATCGGCAAGGGGACGGCAATGTGCGGTGCGCGTGATCGTCGGGTGCGCGAGCGTTGATTGGTTCCCCAGTCGTGTTGTCTTTCTCGCACCAATACGTCAATTACGAGCGCGATTCTACCGATGCGCAGCTATTCACGTCCAGCGCTAAACATTCGTGACGCGACCTACATATTGAAACAGCTAAAAATCATTAGTTTTCAGAACAGGTCTCAGGCCGCGGGCAACCCCGTACAAATGTGATGTATATACAAATTCTCAGCTGACTTGCCTCAAAGGACCCTTTTCTAGTTGGCTGCTTTATCTGCCCGTATTCACGCACAGAATATTACAATGCTTCATCGCATATTAAAATGTTTTAGCTTGCTTATTGACCTTGTAGGCGCAGTTGCTTAGGACAGAGTATCTCGTCTATGAAATTTTAATCCTATAAATAGTGCAACAGTAAAGAGATTGTAAGATTAAAAAGTTTTTATAGATCTAAAATTTAGCTTAATCTTAAACCTCATTAGGTAGAAAGGGACGTCCTAGTAACAAAGACTCCATAGAGCGCTTTCTCTTCCATACACGCGTTTCTTCTCTTACCAGACTGTATTGAGGGAAAGAGATAACACTATATGAAAACAAAAGCAGCAGACTGTCTCTTTCTAAAGCTATATAATATCCATTATTCATCGCACGGTGTCTCAGATCTTGATTTATGTTTGATTTACATAATATCTTTCGGATATCACTTAGCAAAGCTAAGCTATAGCTGAAGCGATCTGTTAAAATTACAAGCTATTCTAAATAGCTGTACATTGATGGTTCGGATTGTCATTTGAGCAATGTTCAATTGCATTCCGGTTAGATCCTAGTGTTTAGATTAGGATGCCTAAGCCCAGTCTAGTCTAGATATTACTTGTTTTACCAGTTGTCATCAGCATTGATTGAATCCGGATGATTCAAAGATTTGTTAGCTAATTTAAAAATTCCCTTTTCTACTACTATGAATCTATACTAATATATAAAGCTGAAGAGTTTATTTGTTTGTTTGAACGCGCTTATCTCAGGATCTACTGGTTCGAATTGAATAATTATTTTTGTATTGAATAGACAATTTATTGGGGAAGGCTTTAGGCTACATAACATCACGCTGCGATTAATACGAGCGAAGAAATAATGGAATAAGAAATCGACGGGGACGAAGTCGCGGGCAACGGCTAGTAATTAAATAATTGTTACGGACAGAACTTGACTAAAATTAAATTGTCAGCTTTTAAATAAAAAAAATATGGTATAATTGACAATCTGGATTTTAGAAGTCGCTTAAAAAGAAATGGTTAATACTATAGATTCAATTTAAAATCAGACGTTTACTCAGATAAAGGCCGTTAAAGAAATAAGAAAGTTTTTGAAGACTAAAAGGAGTAACTTCTCAAATAGAATTATGCTAATTTACTTCTGAAAGAAAAGATGCCTCCTTCTGAAGTTTTAGATTTGTACATGGTACTAATAATTTTACATAGACTTGAATTTTGTAACACCAATTGGATTTTACTTACATTTTATATAGAACTAGCTGTTGCTCGCGACATCGTCCCCGTTGATTTGTTTTTCCCATATTTCTTCGTTCCTATTAGTCGCAGCGAGATGTTATGTAGCCTAAAGCCTTCCTCGATAAATTGTCTATTCTATAAAAAAATAATTTTTCAATTCGAACCAGTAGTTTCTGAGATTAGCGCGTTCAAATAAACAAACTCTTCAGCTTTATATATTAGTTTAATTTAAAGATAAAATAGATGGGATAAAAAATATTTTTCTGTGTTCTTCTTAATATAATATGATTGCTTTTTATTTCCAATGTGTACCTTGAAAAGCATGAATGTACACTTAACACTTAACGTTCCTAATTCTTTTGAGATGTTTCAATTACGTTAAAAAATTTACTGTTAACTTGATTTTGTGAGGAACAGACTATATGGAACCGAAACCTTATAACACCGCTAGTATATAAAAGACGGGCTGCTTTAAGAAAAGAGCTACTTTCTTTCATCAAGGATTGCCAAGTCTTAGCTCACGGAATGCAATTGAAAGTTACTCAAATAACAAACCTAAGCTTGCTGTCGATTTATTGGTTATTTAGTATAGCTTGTTATTTTAACTACTTAATATAACGGGAGAAAATAAATCGACTATGTGCAATATTTATACTGATTATTGAAGAGTCAGGAAACGCGCTTACACACACGCCTATTGCGTACACACACACACACACACACAAAGAAATATAAAAGATGATTTTGTTAGCGACAAATGTCTACGTGTGTTTGTAAGTTATGTATAAGCATACTAGCTGTCGCCCGCGACTCCGTCCGCGTGGACTTTTATATAAACTTTGACCCCCATCCCCTTCCTCCCTTATAACTTTTTTTCCAGTTAAAAAGTGGCCTATGTACTCTCCATCTTTTCAACTAATTGTATGCCAAAAATCAGGTCGATTGATTGCTTAGCTACAGCGTGAAGGAAGGACAAGCAAACAAACAAACACACTTTCACATTTATTATATTAGTATGGATAAATAATTAATAGGATAGTGACGACCGTAGAGGATGTTTTATTGAAAGAATTTAATTTGTATCATCTACAAATGTATGCGTAATGCGTATGTTTGTGTGTGTGTATGTGTAGTGTGTACACAACACATACATACGCACACATTTGTGGATAATAATTAAACAAGCGATTAAAAGTTGTAATTTTAATTTGTCCACACCAGAAGCTTAATATTATTATGCTTTGACGACCACTTGGCGTAGTGGTATCACAACTGCTTTCTGCGAAAGGTCGTGGATTCAATTCCCACACCGGAAAAATATATTTGTAATTTACATTTGTATTTTTCTGGGGTCTAGGTGTATGTATTGTATGTATGTATTTACAACAGTATGTATATGTAATTTATTCCGTTATCTAGTGCCATAACACAAACTTCTGCTTAGCTTGGAACTAGATGGCGCTGTGTATAAATGTCCTGAAAATATTTATTTATTTAAAGCGTATAACTCTCATAATGCTTATTAGATTATTGGAGAGAGAATTACAGCAAATTTTGGCTTCACAGATATATTCTTAGATCGTTATCCACGTCTTCAACATATATATGTTATATGCCGTCGACGTGGAATAGATTTGCGGAGGAACGTCGATTTTCCCAGTCGTCTCAAATATTTGTCGGAGCGATTCATTTTCGATTATCGGAATATTGCTTTTGTGAAATGTTGAGACGCTCCTAGATTCTGTTGATGCGTTGTTTTAGCAATTGTTTTTGGTTCTTGACTTCTTTAGTGCATACTTGTATTGTCTGGACTTAAGGATCTAAATACAAGTTTAAAGTAACAAGTTTAAGTTTAAGTATATAAATTATACATATTTAAAAGTGTACAACATTTAATTGATTTTATGATTAAACTAGCTGTTGCCCGCGACTCGGTCCGCGTGGACTTTCATATAAACTTTGACCTACCCTTGCCTTATAAAGTTTTCAGTAGTTTAAAGATGTATTTTGCTATTCGGGGCGAATCCAACGAACCAAAAACCATGAAAATTTGTCTAGCCGATGTGGCGTTGTAAGTTTTGTTACAAACCCGTCTTTCTTTAATATATAGATTATATTATACTCCTTGTATTAGATATTGAGGCCATCGCACCGCCCAAACTATTTTATATATACCCGAATTTTCTGAAAAAGGTGTCAAAAGATAGCCCAGTTTCAAAAATATATAAATTCTAGTTTTAGTCATTACCTACGTCATCTGATTTTAGTTTAAAACTATTTCTCGATATAAATGAAATTGCTATAATTGCAAATCTATTACTGCTATTTTTTCGACATAAAATGATTACCTTACCAATAGAAAATCTTAAAAGCTTTCTCAAAACCTTTAAAAGCTGCCTTAAAACGCTTTCGTATTGATTCAGTTTATTTCTGAACATCAAGCGGCTCCCAAATTTCCTGAAACATAAAATAAATTATATTAAGATCAAAGCGACCGCAGCATCTTAGTTAAACTGATCTCAAACAGAGACTTGACACATCTTACTATTGTAGAATGAATTTGGAAATTTGAGAGATTTTTCCTAATTTTCGACTAAACAATTTTTAACTCACCGATGTTTATTCAAATACATACATATTTGTTTTGTAATAATCCTGGTTGGTTGGTGGAAATCACTCGTTAGTAATAAGGCCGCCGTCGAACACGTATCAGTAAGAATATATTTTTACTTCTTTCTGTTTTCTTTTAGATTTGAGGTATCATACCGGTTTTATGTATACTTTTTTCAAGTAAGCTTCCTAAGACCGTCAAGGATCTTACTTATTCCAAGTTTAGAAAGCCTAGTTAAAATGTCTAATTAAAAAGGCGTATTATACATTAAATGAATATATTGAAGACAAAAACCCTTTGAACGATATTTCTAAGGCTCGCAGGACGTTGACCTTTTTCATTTATAAATATTATAATTTATAGTCGAGTTTTTGTTTATATTTACAATTGTATGTTCTTATTTTCAAAAGAGCGACTATCAGAGTTTCTTGCCGGTTCTTCTCTGTAGAAACTGCCTTCCGAACCGGTGGTAAATGTTTTGTAATACCATGACGATTCAAAAGTGTTACTTTATGTAGCCTAACCTGACTTTGACTTTGGTTGTATAAAAAATGTATGCGTCATAAAAAATAAGATCATTCTTTAAAAAATACATAAATAATTTTTTTATGTAATGCTATTCATGCTTTACAGTGTAATATTATAATCTGTAGAGTATATTACAGTTGATTATAGAATACCTAACCACAGAATATGAAGAGGAAGCTATTAGCGACTCGGCTTCCGGCTCCTTGTGTTGCCAGAAACGCGTTTATATTTAATATGGCAATGTTTAGTGCTAATATAGAATGTGCTAGAGTAATGTCCGGGGATTACCCGCTAGTTCAGAAATAATAAGATTATTTTAAGTTTGATAACACCTGTAGAATAATTACGGAAAACCAATTTGGTATGGGCAGTCTTTTCTGTGATAGCCTAATGCTAGCAAGTACCTCTGCTCATGATGAGACGCAAGGCTGGGTGCCTCGCGAAAGGGTAGCCGGCCTTTGTAAGAGGAAAGTATTTGTGTCAATAATAAATAGAGGAATAACGCGTGGGACAAAAGAGGCTAGGAATAAAGGGACTTACCCAATTAAACTATGACATTTCTAATGAGCCCAACCTGAGCAAGCCTAGCATATCTAGCCTATAATGAAAATTCTAGACCAATCGCCAAAAGCGATGGCTAAATAACTAATAGTCTGATTTTGTCATCTGATAATCTACGGAACCCTTAATTACGATTGTCATTTCATGGTTTGTACGGTTTTTTTTTAATTTCAGATAAAAACTTGATTTTTTTTTGTTATCACAAGTTCTCGTGGATTAATTTAAAAAAGACTTTCACTATTCGTTTATAGTTTACGGAACATTATATCAAAAATTCAAATTCAGTTTTTATCTGAAATTCGTATTTAAAGCTCTATTTATTTTCTTGGAATATTATTTAGGCTGTGGATTTTCTACGGCTCACAATATCAAGATAGAAAATAATATATTAGATTATTTTCAGATTGAACGGTACAGAGTCGCGACGGGCGAGATTATATTATCTTAGACACGAAATATGTAAATACACCGAATACTTTGCCAAGCTCTATATTTTATACATAGACAAACTAGACAAATTTTTGACTACACTAGCTAGTTGCCACAACACTAGTTGCCCGTGACTTCGTCCATGACTATTTATTTCTGGTATTATGATTAAGAAGTTGTTAAAAGATAATCGTATTTGAATTCATATATAAAATGAAAAATTAATAATTTTCAGGTTGGTAACAAGTAAATGCTACAAAAATGCTTTCTGTTTTACTTGGAAATGCCATTTAAGCTATTAAAAGACATAATATAATATAAAAATAAAAAATATAAACGAGTACCTATACGGCCGAATTAAAAAACCTCCCCATTTTTTAAATCGGGACATACATTTTTCGGTAGGTAATAAAAATAACATATTTTTATACCATCATGTAAAGGGATTGATGTATTATAATGTTTTAAGGTCAAGAATATTCATCACGCTTTCGCTACATCAATCTTAAAGGATTCTTACATTAATATGAAGACCTTTTTATACCTGACCTACCGTCTGAATAATAAAAGACTATTATTTTGTCTGTACAACGTGTGAGGTTGGCTAAACGACTCACGGAGGGTTTACTCCTTTTTTAGAAACCCTTAAATATACATTATTTAAATATGTACAATATCAAATTCTGTCTTTACAAACTTTTACAAGGGGATCCAAGTTACATACATACAAACACACACAAACTTACACACACGAAAAACACAACTTACCCCACTACAAACATATTATAGAATCTAGAAATGTTTTATAATATTATAACAATTTAATTATAACAATTTAAACCAATAAATACTACAAAAAAGTTGGTCTTCACTTTGTTTGATAAAAATATCTATGTATGAATGGCAAAATTCCCAAATTTCTACAATGTATTCAAAATTAAATACTTCCTTCCTATATCAAAAGGAAACTTAAATATGAGAATTTAACATACAAAATTGGTGAAAGCAATTTAAAATTTGCGAATACATTCCGTAATACCTTTAAATTGTACCTCCAAGGTACCAGGACTTCATAAAGATGTAACAGTTAAGTCGTTATTACGGCAAGAGCTATTCTCATGAAATACGTCTTCATTCGTAAAACATTTATTGCACTGCACGTACGAATTATAAATCTATTTTATCGTCTCTAGATTAGGGGATGAAACTTTCTGAACGGTCATGTTCTCCTGGTAGTTTCTTTTGTTATAATGTAGCAACTTTAAGACAAAATGGCGGCAAGGAATTTAAAAATCAATGAAAATGAAATTAATTATTTACTTACAAATTAATTATTATTTCTTACTATTAGTAAATAAATACATAAATAGTATGTTTTCTCACTTATTTGTAATCAAATAACGGGCCTTTAAACAAGAGTAAGGGAAAAGATTCGAAATACAAAGATATAACTAAAATCGAAATAGCTAATTTCGACATATAATCCGTGTAAATGAACCAAAATTTAGAAAGTGTGTAACGTATCCTATTAAATTTAATTCGATCAAAACAAAAGTCATTATAATAATAATCATTACATTAAATGCACATATTCAACCTTAATTAGTGCACATGACGACATTTAATGACGACCGTTAGGCGCAGTAGTTAGTAGCACAACGGCTTTCAGCGCGAAGGGTCGTGGATTCGATCCCCATACCGGAAAAATATATTTGTTATTTACATTTGTATGTTTCTGTGGTCTGGGTGTTGCTATGTATTGTATCTATATATGTAATTTATTCCGTTATCAAGTTGCCATAACACAAGCTTCTGCTTAGCTTGGAACTCGATGGCGCTGTGTATAAATGTCCTGAAAATATTTATTTACTAGCTTTGCCAGCGACTTCGCCCGCGTAGAAAAGTGACTTTGGGCAGCATTTTTGAAAATGCATAACCCGCGCCAACAAACGTTCAGCGAGTTTTAAAAACCATAACTTTTTTATTTATCAACCGATTGACATGAATTAAACACTAAATGTTAAGTGAAGCTTACCACAATATATCATTGAAAACTCCATCTAAATGGGATAAGCTTTCTGAGATTAGCGTGCACAAACAAACAGACAAACAGACAAAAATTTCAAAAATCATTGTTTCGTGTTCGTTTGCGTTAATAAAATCCTATAATATTTTTTTCTCATATATCTTCCATGTACTCGTACAGACAGCGACTCGTTACATTTTTATTATATGTATAGATAGATTTATTTTTTCATTTGTATTTACATATTCCAACCTGAAGAGTGAATGATGAAGAGTTTTCCTAGATTCATTCCTAGATCGTTCCCCGTTCTAGATAGTTTGTGATGTAGATTGTAGGTGTCCGCATTACTAGGGTTCAATTGTTGACCGAAACAAACACCACACCGTTTACCTTTGGTCTAATCTGAGAAGCCTGTAAGCGATCTTGAGGAATAATGTATTAACTTGACCCCTGGCTAGGGCCTACATTAAGTGTTTGAAGCCCGAGCTATAATATACACAAAGGGGACAAAAATTGTGTCTACATCTACTACAGAACTACCCGTATTCATTGCGTATATTAATTATCTCATAGACTAATAGTAAGGCAAGTCGAAAACTTTTATTATGTAGGTGTAAGAATGTCGTTATTATACAATGATGAGACGCACACAAGCCCACCCATAATATTACTGCTATAAGAAATTTAACGTATTAACGTGGAAAAATTTAAATAATCTATGTATCTATACTAATATATAAAGCTGAAGAGTTTGTTTTTTTGTTTCTTTGTTTCAACGCACTAATCTCAGGATCTACTGGTTCGAATTGAAAAATTCTTTTTTATTGAATTGATCATTTATCGAGGAAGGCTTTAGGCTACATAACATCACGCTGCGACTAATAGGAGCGAAGATATACTGGAAAATATGGAAAATTATACATCTTTGAGGGCTTCCTTTGCGTGCGCTGCGAAAACGGTTAAGATACAAAAATAATATGTATGAAAGAATTATTCTTCTTTAAATGATGTAAAAAAAATTCCGCGACAGTATATGTTTATCTTCTAAGATTGACTCACTATAACATAATAATAGAAATAGATCCGACGGGGACGAAGTCGCGAGCAACAGCTAGTCTAGAATAAGTTGTCTAGGTTGAAATGGCTTCAGTTTGCATACTCATACTTCGGTTCTATTTGTTATTATATTATCAATTATATTAAGCTAAAAATAAACTCTTCACTGCGTTAAATTTATCATTCATGTTGTACAACATAGGTTTGTATGCAATTTAGCCAGTCTCTTTCTATGTCAGTGAATTTCAGCCGTGGAGAGATCTCTCGTATTCATTATGTGTGCACTGTGACCAACGGACGCTTTTACTCATTATTCATTAACTCACAGTGGTAGAAAATCAAACAACTTTTACTCACCACATACTAAAATGTCTCCTAAAAGTTTATGCGACCCTGGTAGTTCGATCGCCCCGAACTTGAGATTGAAACTATTTTTAAAACATGTATATGTGTAAGTTTTGTAAATAGTTTTTGTTATAAAAAGGGTAATAGTAATTATATTAATAATAAAATATTTTTGTTGTTAAATTTTTTATAATTAACTTTTTAAAATAATGGATGTTTCATGTTACACCCTGAATACTAAATGCTACAACTATTCATTATTTTATATATACTAGCTGTTGCTCGCGACTTCGTCCCCGTCGGATCTATTTCTATTATTATGTTATAGTGAGTCAATCTTAGAAGGTGGACATATACTGTCGCGGACTTTTTTTAGATCATTTAAAGAGGAATAATTCTTTCATACATATTATTTTTGTATCTTGAACCGTTTTCGCAGCGCACGCAAAGAAAGCCCTCAAAGATGAATAGTTTTCCCCGTTTTTTCCATACTTTCCGTTATATCTTCGCTCCTATTAGTCGCAGCGTGATGTTATGTAGCCTAAAGCCTTCCTCAATAAATTGTCTATTCAATAAAAAAATAATTTTTAAATTCGAACCAGTAGCTCCTAAGATTAGCGCGTTCAAACAAACAAACAAACAAACAAACTCTTCATTCAGCTTTATAAATTAATCATATATCTATACTAATATAATATACAGCTGAAGAGTTTGTTTGTTTGTTTGTTTGAACGCGCTAATCTCAGGATCTACGGGTTCGAATTGAAAAATTCTTTTTTTATTGGATTGACCATTTATCGAGGAAGGCTTTTAGGCTACATCATCACGCTGCGACTAATAGGAGCTAATAAGTAATGGAAATACAAATCAACGGGGACGAACTCGCGAGCAACAGCTCTAGTATTATATGAGATCCCATTCATCATAATATAAGAGGATTGTGCCAGCTCGTTAGCTGGTCTAAATCGGGCTTTTACCTAACTTTTACATCGCTAAGCGTGACAGTAACATTTAAACACTAATGTTTTTGACAAACCCATTTACCCTGCTTTAATCACTGACCTAGAAACACACACCCCTTTCATCCCTTATAATATCTAATCTGATAAATAAATATAATTCTATTAAAAATGTTCAATTACCTACTTCGTTACTTGAACGTGATATTGATATCAGTAATTAAGCTTATAACACTTTCTGTGAGTGAGTATAGATAGTAAATAGACAAAAATTTAATTTCAGGGACGGAATTCAGACAGACAAACAAATTCTTCTTCCATCTTTTATTATTATTGTATTTATTATAAAACAATGAATGACAAAACAAATAGGTATGTCCCGTAACTGTTACTCAGCATAGTACCAGGCTACCATAACCGATAAAAGATATTTTCACTTTGCCATTGTTTTTGACTTGACCATGTTATTTTTCTATCTCGACGATTTTTTTCTTATAGCTATATAAAAAAGTTTTTATTCAAATGTTTATTTTATACCTACCTAATTTTCTTATAATACACAAAACTCATTAGCAGCACAATGGCAAATTAATGAAAAAAAAAAAACAATGAACTCTCATTAAAAAAAAGCTAAGAAAGAAACTAGTCTTTTAATGCAAATTTTATTCAACGTAGAGTTCAAATATGCATAATTACGTACTGCAGTCTGTTCTAGTCAACTAAAGTACTAGGACCCTATAAACTTGTAAGAGATATTACCACCATCGTTTGACTCGTACTTCTATTACAAATAGGAAACCACTAATGAGTGAGCAGAAAGTTAGCAACAAACTCGAGTTGGAGCAAATGTTTGCGGACGACCGCGTTACAGTTGATATTTATTGACTTGCTATGTAATTTGGGGCTGAGTTAGCGTATTCACGTGAATGTAGTGCGCGTTTTTTGACGGCTTATGTTTACATCCATTGCGCAGTAAGTTAGACATTATCTACTTTCGAATTTATCCATGCGGTAATGTATTGTTGATAGACTTTTTATTCGTTTAAAAACGTGCGGTCTTTACATGACTAAATAGAGAATTAATATCTTCCAAAATAATTCAAATTTGACTAGCAGTTTTAAATGTTTTTTGATACAAGTTAACATAAAAATATTTGAACCTTTACCTAAGTAACACTTACTAACTTTTTGTTTTCATATCAATAGTTATTTTATATATGTACCTATATCTTATATAAAATAGCTATTGAATATCTTAGAAACAAATATTTTTGTATATAGTCAAATCCAACATAATATCAAAACGCATTAAAATCTTTAGAGCTTTTCTCTAAAAAGCGACTTTCCTTAAACAGACATACATTAAGGCGTTTTTTCGTGTATTACAAAAGTATCAACACCTTTTAATTATAGATAGTCATTGCTTTGAACAGGAAGGAAGTAACCGTATATCAAAAAAATTGCAGAAATTTTATTAGATTTTCCTCCACCGTGAAACAATGCTTTTTTCTTTTTCCAGTCGCAATGCTCGGAATTTATTTTCAAATTCTTAAGCAAGCGTTTTAAATGAAAGAAGACGCAATTCTTATTAATAGGAAGGTAAACAAAAATTTAATCGAAAAATTACCTGATAAACAATTTTCCATTCGCCCCCATTCGTCGCTTCATTTTTTTTCCTTTTAACCTCTAATTGTTTAATTTATCTTTTTTCAAAGGCCAGTAACACACTCGTGACTTAATTATCTTTGCGACTCTTCTTGGGTGAAGGTGACCACTTAGGTACCATTAAACGAAACTCTTCCTCAATTGCCTCTCATGGTAAAAAATTACTGTAAAAGAGTCAATATAAATCAAGTGCTATGATTTTTCATTTTGAACTAGTTCTTTTATTTATCCTTGCCCATACAATAATAATCTTTCTTTCGTGTACGTTTAAGTAGGTATAGTGTAGTTGCATCCAAGAGCCGTTAAATTTTGAATACACTTTCGAATATCTCATAATAGTTTTTTTTTTATATTATTAGGAGGGGAGACGAGCTGGACGCACTCCTGATGGTAAGAGTAACGCCAG
>JADANM010006098.1:830499-847289 GCA_026213755.1 Eurema hecabe
CTGGCTACAGTGCCCTTCAGACCGGAGCACAGTGACATTTTCACATCACTGTTCAGGCGGTAGAATGTCTGGCACTGTGGGGGTACCCACCCAGTCGGTCTCCTGCGAAAGAGACCTACCCCGGTAAACACAAAGCGACCCTGTAATAAAATAATATAAAATTCGATCTCAAAACTGTTCAAATTTCCAACTACTCGTAACATCCTTAAAGCTTAAAGATTTTCTTAAAATTGTTAAAGTTTCAAACACTTTCAATATCTCCGGACGTGAACTATAAACTTTTACGGTAACTTGCAACATATATGCAGGCTTCGACAACATACTCCCCGGTATAAAATAGCTTATACTTTGAATCTTTCTTTAGCTTATTGTTATGTTTTCGTTCCTGCCTTCTGCCTTTGGTTCAGAGGAATGTTATATCTCACTTCCACCACTAGATAAGCGCATTTCCCATCACACTCTCTTTCAAGTTTGGTTTTTTTATAGTGCAGATGAATTAAACGGTAAAGACGGAAAAGTTTCAAAACGCTAAATATTTTTAATTTATTCTTTGTTACAATATAGATATTACAATATTAAACAATCTTAAACTATTGGAATTTTTTGTAGCTGGCGGCCTTATCACTTAAAATTTATTTCTACCAGGCAACCAAACGCATGAAAAAAAATATACCTAATAACGACATATTTAAAAACGGTAGCGAAGTGCAACAAAAAAAAATTGCAATATTTTAATGCTTTTAATATATTGTGAAAAATATTCTTTTTTAATAATTTTGCTAAATATAATAACATATCCATAATACAGACAACTACCAAAGTCTATGAACACGTTCCACATATTTTAAAAACATCCTAACACTGAAAAGTACGTACAAATTTTAATTGTCTTTGACACCATGATTTGTTCACTATGATAGTTGAAAGATATCCTTGAGACACGACTTTTTCATCAAATATTTTATTTTTAAGACGTATAGTAATATTGATAGTGTTGTACGTGTAGTTTATAGCATATTAAAACATCTTCCTAGAAACGATATCACAGAAAATGTAAAGCCGATAAATTGCCTATTTTTCTAGTCTCGGGTTTCACAGACATCTATGAATTTTAATGGTCTGCCTAGATACGGGCTATTTCCTCTAATAGAGTGACGTAACGAGTTTTCACTGAGGATTTTTCTAGAATTGGGGCTTTAATCTAATACTAATATTACTAGTAGACCCCTAATATTATAAATGCGAACGTTTGTGAGAATATATGTATGGATGTATGTTTGTTGTCGTTTAATGGAAAAACGACTGGACCGATTTAAATGGAATTTGGTATGTAGATAGGTAATACCCTGGTTTAACACAAAGGATACCTTATATCCCGATATTGGCCCAGAAACGCGAGTTACGCGGGTAAAACCGCGGGGCACAGATGGTATCCAAATAAGATTCAACAGAAAACTAGTTCAGTACGATTTTATAACTATTCGAGCAATACCAACGTAAGCTTCATACAATTCTATTGGTTTAATTCTACCGGCTCCGATATTGCGTTCAAAGGTTATTCGCCGCACGTGGTTCGCGTCATTTTCCAAGTCCTAAGAGTTTAGTGCAAAGGAACTTCCAACTTGAGGGAAAACGATAATCGATGATAGTTATATTCTTAAAGTAGCTGTTGCCCGCAACTCGACGTGGACTTGCATAATATAAACTTTGTCACCCCCCCCTTTTCCCTTTATAAAAAGTAGCCTATGTTTTATCCCAGGCTCTAGACCATCTTTGTACCAAATTTCATTATAATCGGTTAAGCGGTTTGGCCGTGAAAGCGTAAAATTATAAAGTTTCAACCCCTCAGGATGATTTAAAAAAAAAGTAGCCTATATCCTTCCCCTAAATAGTGCTTTCGCCTTTCGTTGGATGCGTGTAATTATTACATGTGCGGTGCCAGAAAAATAACAAATGTTTTTCTTTAACTTGACATTGATGGAAATGTCGCATAGACTACAGGCCCATGTTGAAAAAATGATGGGTCATTTGAACCAACAGGTGACCTATCTAGAACGATATAAGAGCATAAAATAATAAGATTCAGCACTATGACGTCACTTGTAAGCTGTCCAACTGAGTGCAGGTGAGAATTCGAAAGTACAACCCTCGATTTTTTCCCCATTTCGCATGATTTTTGTACGGCGTTGCGAAATTATGGATTAGAAGCAGTATTGAAATAGTACGACACAGATGCCGTACCAAATCAACTGACCAAATTCACCCCGGTACTTGTCGGAAAGTAAATTAAAATTCCGACTTTGTGGCGCCCCATTTTTTAACGGCACTGCGCGTTTTCTTATCATTTTTAATCTATCTATACAGTGGTAAGAATGCCGTACAAAAATCATGCGAAATGGGGAAAAAATCAAGGGTTGTACTTTCGAATTCTCACCTGCACTCAGTTGGACAGCTTACAAGTGACGTCATAGTGCTGAATCTTATTATTTTATGCTCTTATATCGTTCTAGATAGGTCACCTGGTGGTTCAAATGACCCATCATTTTTTCAACATGGGCCTGTAGTCTAGCACTATGTAAACTTATAACACAGTACTTAGTAAAATCGATTTAAAATACTTGACATTTTTCATATTAATCTGACTCACTACATACAATGGAAAATCCAGAACCATTCGTGCTTTCATTTAAAATCCAAATGCATTTTATATTTAAATGTAAAATTAAATGAAACGTTACTATTGGAGAGTAAGCCAACAAGCCAGCCAGCCGGCTAACGAAGCGACTGTGGTTAGCAGCAACAAGTTAGCTGGCTCGAGTAATTCATTTAATTATTGAAACTATTTCAATTCGATTTCGTTTTGTGTTAAAATTTCATTTAAAATTACCGTTATCGTGCGCGGTAGTGATCAGGTGGTTCGTCGTATTTATTTTTGTCATTGCAGTGTTCAAAAGTATTCATAATAATAATAACATTAAGAGTCATCGTTTTCCTTTGACCTTGATATGACCACAAACAAATAATAAGTAAAATAAATAAATATTTTCAGGGCATTTATACATAACGCCATCTAGTTCCAATCTAAGCAGAAGCTTGTGTTATGGCAACTAGATAACGGAATAAATTACATATACATACTTTTCTTTTGTAAATACATACATACAATACATAGCAATTCCCAGACCCCAGAAAATACAAATGTAAATTACAAATATATTTTACCGGTGTGGGGATCGAACCCTTCGCGCAGAAAGCAGTTGTGCTACCACTGCGCCCAGCGGTCGTCAAAATAATCAATTCGTTAATACTTGCTCGAGTAATTAATAGTTAATAGACGTATAGCGCATAAACTGATATTCCCTTAATAATCGGTAAGAGTAATTAATTATTGATAATGATTGTCACTTAATTTACGTGCGTTCAGAAATAATCAAATACAAAAGAGTTTTTATAATAAACTTATTATAGTATACCTTTACCATTCCTGTGCGAAGCCGGGGCGGGTTGTAATTGTAAAAAATCATACCCCTTAATGAATCATTGTTATTTAAAATGCTATCTCAAAAATTCGTTGAATAAGTGATTGCACGACACGTCGAAAGTCTAACAAAATTTTCCCAAACCAATAGATATTGTAATTTCCTCACATCGGAAATTCACGATCATAAGAATTTCGGATGATTTGAAGACATTCCGAAGTGCGTCGGTAATAAATGTAATAATATATTTTTGCATATTACTAATGACGATCTTTATTATTCTTATATTTCGTTTTCAAACCTTTCAATATTGACAGCTTTTCAAATTGTTATTTGTTGTTTGTTTAGTTATACTATTTAATAATATGGTTAAACGATACCTAAGGACTCGATATCAGAATTACTTACTTTGTTTAATTCAAAGCTATTTGAGCTATGAATTGCGCTTGTGGTATTTTTTTACGAGATTTTTTATATAAAAAAACAGTTACTACTTTTTGACGGTGGGAAATCCCGTTACGAATATCGCTTCCTCCCCGAGGAAGAAGGAGGCGGTTATGTCGGACTACTACTTATAACTAAGTATTATAATAAATAAAAAACAACTGGTTTAAGTCTATGGTTCATCTCAGCAAGGGATGATGATCTCTCTTTAGGAATCTAACAACCCCTTGATCGACTAGTAATTTATTCGTATTTTACATGAGATACAAAGTCGATAAGCTCTTAGTCCGGTCAATTTAGACATTCGAAATTACATAAAGTCCCAGCAAGCTGATAATCAGTGAAATTGTTTAAAACATAATTGTAAACAATGCTTAAAAGTTCCCCATCATTACCGTGTATGAAAAAAAATTCAAGTTCAAAGGAAAAATGAGTTTTTCGCGATTTTCAGCAAAACGGTGAATTTTATCATAAAAGTTCCTCAGACAAAAATTGTTGAACATAAAGTATATTAGTAAGTATAGTAATAAGGAATGTTTCAATACTTTTTTTTCGCGAGCCACCGTTTCTGAGATACGAGTATAACGATTCAAAAAGATTTTATCGTCATAATATGCATTTGTTTCCACGCAACCTATGAGGTAGTGTACTTAGTGCGTTTTTTGAACGTGGTTACCCCAGTTTTTTGGTCTAAATTGACCGAATTAACTTAAAGAGCGTCACAACATTACACCATTTGAAACTTAAGCATACAACGCAATATTGCGTACTATTCGCAAAGCAATAGAAATATTTCTAAGAATTTTAAAAATAGAATTTCATTTCCTACGCTAGAATAACAGCTTTTGCTGTCCACGTCAAATGAATGTCGACCCGACGGGGCAAAAAGGAGGTCAAAGTACACAAATCAATCCCTGAGTGATACTCATTCTGTGAGAAACGTGACTTAAATACTCCCCTTTGACTGGAGTTTTCGGGGATCTTCATACATATTTAATTACGGACAACCAACTGACATCGTTATGTTTCAGCTGCTTGAACGCTCTTTCTATCTCTGTCTCTCTCTAATTTATGAATGAGATTTAAATAACTAATATTATAAATGCGAAAGTAACTCTGTCTGTCTGGTACGCTTACACGCTAAAACTGAACCGATTGTAATGAAATATGGAACACAGATGGTCTATAGCCTGATATAAAACATAGGCTACTTTTTAACTGGAAAAAAGGGTTATAGGGGGAAGAATGGGGTCACAGTTTATATGAAAGTCCACGCGGACGGAGTCGCAGGCAACAGCTAGTAAATAATATAAATGCGAGCGGTTGGTAGAATACAATGTTTGTTATTCTTTCACGCAAATACGGCTGGATCGATTTAGTTATCGTAGTAGTTTAGGAAACTTGGTATGTAGATAGGTGATACCCAGGATTAACACATAGAATTCTTTATGTCCCGGTATTGCCCCGGGAACGAGGACTACGCGGGTAAAACCGCGGGGCACATCTAGTACTATATGAAATAGTATTTCCAATAGTATGGTCGACTTTATATTAAATGTTATTTACTGAAATATAAGACCAGAGTCCTAGTATTTATTATAAGCAAAACTTTTCTGAATGCAAGTAGGTACATCAAGTATAACAGCTTTTATTTTACTATTAAACGGGTCATTTATAAACGTCAGTACAATTCCGATGGAATTCCTGAACTTATAAATCGTTTTTCCTCTGATTTATTCTTGATATGAATTGCAAATGCCAGTCGATTCTTACTTTATAGGTTTATGTTATGTATAACATACTGTTTATAACATGCTAGCCGTGGCCTAGCTGATTAACAATTGAATTATATAATTTCAAGTTCCTCGTAGAAATAGTAAGATTTTTTCTCTGTCGCTTTCTCTGTCGCTATATACTTAAATCTTTAAAACTAAGCAACCGACACTCATTCTACACAGCGCCATCTAGTTCCAAGCTAAGCAGAAAGCCTGTGTTATGGCAACTAGATAACGGAATAAACTACATATACATACTTTTCTTTTGTAAATACTAGAAACCCAGACCCCAGAAAAATACAAATGTAAATTACAAATATATTTTTCCGGTGTGGGGATCGTGTAGCGACCGTTACTCATGCACCGAGTTTGAATCGCGCTTACGATATTTTTTTGAGACGTAGCATATATACAACTTCTCGACATCGAACCATTGGGGCCTAATGACCAGTCAGTGGTTCGACTGGTCGAGGAGCCTCCCTTTGTTTCAGAGGAAGGTTGCATCCTCCTTCCTTCCCACAATCGAACCCACGACCCTTCACGCAGAAAGCAGTTGTGCGCCGAGCGGTCGTCAATATACTATTGGGTAGTCAATGTTCGAATACGTATTAATACAAAAGAATCGCCGTACACTACTCTACTAAATGGCATGGAATTGGCCGTAAAAATACCAATATGGTATTCCGGAAGCAATATGTGCATTTGGAGCATATCTTTTATCGACTCTAAGAGTTTATTACAACACTTGCAAGTAAGTGGCTATAGATTGTAGAAACTGCTCGATAAATGTATATCGATATTGGCTACATAAATAGCTGAGGCTTTGGCTACGCCCCTGTTACTTTGAATGCAGGAATTATTCAGGCACGCTCTGTTCAAATGTATCATTGAGAAAGTGTACCTTCATTCCTAATCATACTGATGTATTATGTTGATGAAGTTTATATCTTATGGATTGAATAGAAACTATTTGTTTATCTCTTGTGTGAACTGTGCAGTGTGCGGTTCAATTTCACAGTATCAAGATTAAAAGACAAAACATGAACAATCAAATTCAGCTACTTGGACGGGACCCTCAGGCAATTCAAATGTTAGTAGACCAGCTAAGCAGTGGGCGATATAGTTTCGGAAATACAAAAGTCCGAAGAATAAGCGCACCTACATATGCGTTTGAATTTATCTCGTGAAGAATTTTCTTTCTACGCAAGATCCAGGTTAAGTATTACCGAACAGCTAAAATCGTTATTATTGAACTTGGCTTTCATTTAACGCCCAACGAACGCTTAGTGCAATGGCCAAGGGAATGTATATTGGACACTTAAAAAAAAGTTTTTTTTTCACATTGATACCCATCTAAAAAGATAGGTACTAGTTTTATTTTCTCTCTGTCCGTTATATAAAAACAGTATTTGTCAAAGCCAACTTCTAACGGTTAATAACTTACAAGTACATTAAATATCCAAGTTACAATTTATGATCGCCCGAAGCGCTACGGAGTATGAATAAAAGGCGAAGCTCGTTTTTATTATAAATATTTTTTTCTTTTTTTGACGTCTCGTGTTCATCTTAAACGCATCGTGTAGCGGGGTTATGAAAATCGCATTTTTCAGTCAGTAATATTTTATTAGTAAGGGTTATTTTTGTTGCTTTAACTGAGGTGAGGGAAGAAATTTATGTATAACAGAATATTTCAATGATGTTTTAGAAACTGAAATAGAATGGCATATTCTGTTACGTCCGTAATAATTAAATAAATAATTTTATTGATACAATAATTATAGTTGGGAAAGTTTATTAGGATGAATGTATAAATCAGTTTGTTGCTCTTTTATGCAAGTACTTCTTGGAAATGGAAATGGAAATTCTTGGAAAAGGATTTGGATAACATATAGTATAGAAACAAGTGAAATTATGCGGGTATAAAATGATTGAAAAGTGACTTTATCAACCACTTTTTTATATGTAAGCGAGCTGGCTCCCCGGCTGGCAAGTGACCAACGCCGCCCATTAGTACTCGTGATGCCACGATTGTGTTGCCGACCTTTTAGGGTAGAAACGTATCAGTATTTGTTAGGAAACGCATTGCTAATTCAATAAAGACCAAAATCGCCAAATAAATGAAACCTCACTTTTCGAAGTCGGCTCAAAACAAAACTCCTCCTAATAAATTAATAAACGTTCAACAACAAATTTCTGAGATCCAAACGAAATTGCCGCCGATAAATAATGTCGGGCCATCAATTGGGCGTAATGAAAGTCGCGATTTGTTGTAGCTATAAACAAAATCCTCCTTTATGGCGAGATAGCGTTTACAGCGCTGTGCGGCAAATCCTTTAATGCTGCAAATAAGTTTACATACAATCCGCGTCAGTGGCACTGAGCGACCTGCTTTATAAACGGGATAGAAGGATTGAGGACATTTCGTGTACTGATAGTGTGTGTGTGTGTGCGTTTGTATGTGTGTGTGTGTGTGTGCGCGTTTGTGTGTGTATGTATGTGTGTCCCCTCGTGTGTGTGCCTGTGTGTATCGCAAAGTGTGGCGAATAATTAGATATACAATCCGTCTCAGTAGAACTGAGTGACTTGCTTAATAAACGTTGTAGAAGGTAGTGTGTGTGTATTTGTGAGTGTGGGTGTGTGTGTGGGGGTGCTGAGTGTATGTGTGTGTGTGTGGGGGGGGTGTACGTCAAGATGAACTGAGTGTCCTGCTTTATATACATTATAGACATTCGTCTATTGGTAGTGTGGCAAATTACTTTACATATTATTATCCGGCTCAGTGGCATTATAGGGAGATTGAGCCGATATGCGACTGCAATTAGTTAGGTTTATGTATGTGTGTGAGTGTAATACCATGACAATTCTTTTAAGGCCGGCAACACACTCGTGACAACGCGAGTGCTCATGGGCGGCGCTGATCACTTAACATCAGGTGACGCGCTTGCTCGTTTGCCCCCTATTATATAAAAAAAAAAAAAAAAATTCAAAAGTGTTACTTTATGTAGCCTCATTGAATTAAGATACTTTTGACTTTGACTTTGTTTGTGGCTGTGTATCCTTGTCAGTGGCACTGGGCACACATGTACACATTAATGACATATATGGGTGAATGAGTACGTAGGAGTGTGTATGAGTTGATATATAATTTTACTTTTAATATATTCATCGTAAAAGCTATTAGTAATTTGTAGTTAATAAAGACAGTATCAAGTTTTTTATTTATCTAATTCTACCATGTCTGTCTGTTTGTAATCATTTTCCATATTCCTGCGTCGCTTTAACAAGGTACTTCTTAAGTAAATGTATTTATTTTGATGTTGCTGCTGTTAAGCTGACGTGATCTTTGATCTTTTGACAGAGCCTTTTTTAAGGGTTTTGTTTATTTTGCTTAAGCTCTTATATTATTATTTTTAATAGTTTTATAGGCATACATATGAAGTGTGCTTTATTTATTCTAGTGTCAAAGACTGCTTATCTATAATAAATTAATTTAAGTAGGACACTATTTGACGTACTTTTACGACATTTTTATCTAAAACCATAAAAAAAATAAATGAACAAACAAAAATAACTATTTAATTCCGCCCCCAGCACCATACACGTATGTACAACTTGATGAGATGTTATTATGTGTACGGAATAAGTCGTAAAATTTACGTCCCAATTTATGAGCCTGTAAAATGAGATCCTATCGACACCGTTTGAATGGAAATTAAAACTATAGGAACAAGAAATTGTGCCAAAGGGAACACTTTATACGAGGAAATTTGATTAACGAAATTACGTTGGTGTGCGTAAAAAACAAGTTTTACAACATGTTTTTTTCTTAGGAAAAATTGTTGTGTTGTGAAACATGTTTTTGTTGGGTATAAAGAAAGTGTTAGTTGCTAAATATATTTATGTATGGGAAAGATACCGAGCCATTACATTATGGTATTACGAGTATAACTACGTACTCGTATGTAATTTACAAACGAAATACAAAAATATATATTTTGAAATATTTTGCTCTAACAGTTTTGTAAATTAATAAGAAAACCTATTTGGCTTGTAAACTAACTTACAAACTTATTGGATTGAATCAGTCTTTATAAGAAGTTAAAATATTTATTTGCTTTCATGGCCCTAACTTTGCATTAAACGTGTAATCTTGTTTCAGAGGGCATAGACAAATCTGGAGAAGACCCAGTCATAGCAGCCCTAAGGCCATACGGAGCGCCGGACGAAGACGGGCCCACACCAGACACACTCCAGAAATACTTCGGAAACTATTCCGGAACATTCCACAACGAGCCTGACGTATCCTTACTAGACCATTTCATTAACGTAGAACATGGCTACGACAACGAGACACAACGGATTATGGCCGACGACTCCGACGTCAGGGACATAGCTAATGATACACTAACGAACCTTACTTTAACTAAGCCAGTGCTTGAAGATGTAGTTACTAAATTCCTAAGATTAATCGAGACGCAGCACCTGCTCGGTGAGAACTGCACAGCTGGGACGGATCTTAATCTAGGTGAAGGTGTTGTTGATAGGTATGCTCAGGAGAGGTTTAGGGTGGAAGCAGATGTAGCCGTGAATAGAGCTAATATGTTAACGAGACTGTGGAAGTACGCTGGGCCAGCGGTGATGCACAATGAGTATCTGTTACACGCAAGCGTTTTCTCCATGGTGGAATTCGATGACGATGTCTTCGCTGCGGGCAACTGCTACGATCAATATCAATACAAAGATTACCAGCTGTTCTGCCCGTTCGCGTACCGGCTGCCGGAAGGGCCAATATTGGCGAAGGATCTGGCGGTCGAGTACAAATATTTGAGCAATACGTCCGAGTGGTTCTACATCGCCCGCAAGAACGCTGAACGCGTGATACGAAACCACAATCAATTTAGACGAGGTGAGTTTGCTTTTGCTTGACTAAAAAAGTAGGTATAAGGTAGGTACATATGATTTATAGGATATAATACTGCTTCTTAAAAATGTTTCTATCATATAATGAAAAATAGTTTAAAATTTAAAAACCAAAAAAAAACGCCCTTTATATTTATTTATAAGTCAGTAGCTATTGCCCGCGACTTCGTCCCCCCCTTCCCTCTTATAACCCTTTTTTCCAGTTAAAAAGTAGTTAACCAAATCTCAGGCTTTCGACCATCTGCGTACTAAATTTCGTTAAAGACAGAAAGACAGACAGCCAGACAGAGTTACTTTCGCATTATGATTTCGCATTATATTATTATGAGAGTATGGATAGTAGGATATTTTACTTATCAGCAATGAATGTCTTTAAAAAATATACCATTTATATAAACTTTAAGTACCTAAGTACTTAGTAATAATACATTATTAGAAAAATATAATTAAAAAATATATTATAATAGCTTTCTATTGGGGCAACGGTTCTAACATTGAGCCTTATTAGGTATATCCCCAAATTTTTGCCTCCACCCTCGAAAAATACTTACATAGAAAACTTAAACTTCGCCTATAATATTATTACTCATCAAACGAACGAGAAGTTTATGTAAAAACTAGGGATGAAGCAGAAATCGGGAGCCGTCAAAGAAATATTTTATATCAAGTTCAGTGTGTTGGAAGTTGGGAGCGGGTCCCTGAACGTTCCGTTGATATCGGTATTGGGTATCGAATAAAAGACTGAATAAAAATAATTTTTCCATTTGTACTAGGATCTCATAAATTGGGGGAACTTTGTTTCGTATGCTGAACTGAATTCAGAGGTTTCGGATATTAGTTACGAAGCTATATGAATTGTGTTAAATGATTTACTGCTTCTGAATCAGTATATTTTATGTAGCATTTTATATGTGAGAGTGACTTAAGTTTAAACCTATTCTAGTATTATAGATAGGTACAAAAGTTTATGAAGATGTATAGATATGTTGTTTGTTAATCTTTCACTCAAAATCTACTGAATTGTTCTGGGTGAAATTTTTAGCAGGTAGACTATGCCGGGATTAACATACAAGATAGACTATGAGTGTAAAAGCTTTTTGTTTTTCTTTTCGAGCGTAGCCTTTGGGGCTTTTAGCACAAACATCTTAACAAAAAAAATAAATGTTACATAATATATAACATTTCAATATAAGTATTCTTAATAATCATAATATATATATACAGGTTTTATAAAATTCAAAGACTGTTAATTAAAAAAATATATTTTGCTAATAAGAAAATCACACTAAATCACTGAAAATTGTATTTTGTTTTCGCCACGTCAACGTTGAAGCTTGGAAGCAAAATAATCTCGGAAATGTACTATTAAAATTAATTATTCAAAAGTGCCAGTTAAGCAAAACTCCCTAAATCTCTCTTGAGATGGGGCTAAATTTTCCGTTTTACAAGCTTAGACCTGTTTACGCAACGCAAACAAAATCTTTAAAAGTTTTATTTGTTTTCTGTTAGACAGCCCTACACACAGGGTCTGAGAAGGTGCCGGTAACCACCAGCTACAAGGTGAAGTGTACTTAACACGGTGAAGTTTTTTCCCACGCTAAGCAGAGCTTGTGTTATGGCAACTAGATAACGCAATAAATTGCATATACATACTTTTCTTTTGTAATACATAGCAACACCCAGACGCCACAAAAATAAAATGTAAATTACAAAGATATTTTTCCGGTGTGGGCATCGAGACTACGACCCTTCGCGCGGAAAGCAGTTGTACCATTACGCCAAGCGGTCGTCTTGGTCGATACAAGTCCATCATAACCCGAGGTCCCATGATATTGTGCCACTATAAAAAAGGCACTTATTATAATATCGATTCAATAGTAATACAATTCTAAATATATGTAATTGAAAACACTGTATAATTTATGACAGCGCCGAATAAAAAGAAGTACTGATCTCGGCAATATATGTTTGTATGTTTAAAAGTTAATTCGTAGCATCTAAAATGCTGATTTTAATGCATGAGGCATCAAAAGATTTTTGTTATAACGGCGTAGACCAGGCGATTACTTATTTGAATTAGGTATAAACTTTTCTTTTTGTAAAGTAATGTAACTGTAGTTAATTGTATATTTATGGTAATGGAACATGAAATAAGTATAGTAACCGTCAATTTCCTTTAGCAGTGAACGAAACCTGCGCAGAAGTCAAAAATAAGGTATCGAGGTAGCGGTGCGGCGCGCGGGGCGCGTGATCGTCGGGTGCGCGAGCGTTGATTGGTTGTCCCAGTCGTGTTGTCTTTCTCGCACCAACGACCTCGATTCTACCGATGCGCAGCTATTCTCGTCAATCGCTAAACATTTTTGACGATTATTATACTGTTTTTGATAATATCAATACTACAAAGTCAATGTAGATGGAGTATTATAGCATAGTATTGTAACGTTCAACTAGGCTTGGTATAGTAACACTTTGAAACAACTAAGTAGTAAGTATAACAAAAATGTTCTTTTAAAAATTTATCTAGTTTTAAGATTTCATATTACTAGCAAAATCTCCTAAAGGTGTCGGATGCTACGTGCATTTCAAATTGGACCTTAATGGCCGCCATTATCCAGTGACATCGCATTTCCTTGGATATGTCTTTTTATTCTGCCTGTGTAAAACTGTAGATAGATTTAAAATTGTGATTATTTTCTGACATTGAATTATAAGTTTTTCCAAAGCAAAGCCAAAACTATTATGTTATAAAAAATATTATGTAAGTGTATTCCTATTCTCGATAACACGCACACAAGCCCACCGATAATGTTAATGCTTTAAGAAATTTTTGTTATGACCAACTATGTAAGTAGACAAAATTGTCTACTTTGAAATGGCTCCACTATGGTGGTACAGGCTACCAATCTCCACTGAGACAACAGTTTAAATTTTACATAGGTGATAAAAAATGAAGGTTATCTTTCATTATAAACATTAGTAGTAGGTGAATTACGTAGGTCACTTGGAGTTTTGAAGCGTCAGTTTATTTAATAAACGAGGATAATATTAACATTTAATGTGACCTTGAGGTCATCTTAAATAGTTATTTGGTGATAACAAAATCGTATTGAAATATTGTCAAAGAAGTGTCTGTCTGTCAGTTAAGTTCGCAACAACTTTGAGTCTTTAATATCAACATTTTTAAAATGATTGTTGTAATCTTTTTTTCTTTCTTTGACCTTTTTAAAGTATCTTTTTGGTAAAAACGACTGTATTATTATTATTTAAATGCCAACTAACATAATGACTATTTATAGAGATGGTCGATTACCATCAGCTACAAGTCTTGCTCAAATATTATCACAAAAAAAAACAATAATTACTTTTCTAATATTATAATTAATGCAATTGGAGTTGAATTTTAATCATAAGTATTATCTGTATAATAAATTGTTTTAATGAGAGAGAGATTTTTAAAAATATAGTGGTCTCGTTTAACCTGTTCAATTAATATAAAAAAATGAGACAAAAGATTAAGATACTTCATAATATATGACATGCGGTCAAAGTTGCACTCGATAATTGTTCTGATAGTTGCTTGTTTTTGCTGATAATTTTTATGTACAGTCAACTGCAAAACTTGACACACAAATATTTAAAACTCAACACCAACAAAATCCCTAAAGGAAATCTTTGTTGACGTTGACTTTTCCTCTCGTGATAACACATCTACTTAATAATGGTAATTATTTTTCTCCTTCGGCGTATCACTCTTGACTGAGTAGTTGTGGTCATCATGATGCCTGTCTCATGGCGTGCCTTACAATGCTATCCTTTCTCTCTCACCGTCTGCTTGCCTATTGCTGTTTTTATCTGGTCCTTCAATATCAAACGTGGTGGATGAGAATGTTTTCCTACTATCTGATGAACCTCATGTTCAGTTCACCCTACTGTAAAAAAAAACTTTTGCAACTGACTGTACTTTTACTATCTTCGCTTTATACTCGTTAACAATCGAGGCGAGTCGCGAAAACTAAATCAGTTCACATCACTAAATCAAGCGCAATGCATCGCTTAAGAAATAATATTATACTTCTCGTATTCCTATCATTGTTAAGCCTAGCAAATAGTTTTTGTTTGGGATCGTGGTGTATGGAATTCAAGACTAAGCATGAAGTACAACCTGAAAACGTGCCTGAAGTTAACCGCCATGACAAAATAGAAAACCTAGTTCAACAATTGGACAAAACATTAGCGTCTACTGAATGCCGGTATAACGTGTCAGAAGTTTTTGACCGAGCGTCCTATTTACTCAAATACGAATTGCCTGACAACTTTGACGTCAAAGACTTGGTTGTCAAAGTGAAGCATCGCGTCATTTCAGTACGAGGGAGTCAAGGACTTGATGATGTCCAAGTGCTACCCAGGGCTGTGAATTCGCAAAAACTTTACCCCTTCTGGACTGTTAAGGGGAATGTTTTAAAGATAGTCTTCAGGTACCAGCGTATTCCGAAAGCTGAGAGGCAAAAGACTTGTTCGGCTGTTGACGAAAATATAATTACTATAGATCAGTTAAAAGATGATTATAACAACCATTTTATTTTGGAGAGCTTACCTTAAATTCATATTATTGACTAGAAACCCGCCCCGGCGCAGCACGGCTATTATAAAGATATTACCACGGGTATAGTAACCGTCAATTTCCTTTAGCGGTGAACGAAACCTGCGCAGAAGTCAAAAATAAGGTATCGAGGTAGCGGAGCGGCGCGCGGGGCGCGTGATCGTCATGTGCGCGAGCTTTGATTGGTTCCCCCAGTCGTGTTGTCTTTCTCGCACCCACGAGCGCGATTCTACCGATGCCCAGCTATTCTCGTCAATCGGTAATCATTTTTGACGATTACGATTATAAGTTGTATTTTTATATATTATCCTTGTAATTAATATTATTTAGCTTTATCACAGAATTTCATTATAGAAAAGTTTGTACGTGTGTAATATGTTTATAATTTGAGTGTCTATTCAATATCCAATTATCATCAATTATTTAAGAGACGTTTCACTAAAAGATACAAACCAGCATATTCTGGGAGTTTCTATTACAAAGAGTTACAAAAGAAAAGTATGTATATGTAATTTATTCCGTTATCTAGTTGCCATAACACAAGCTTCTTCTTAGCTTGGAACTAGATGGCGCGGTGTATAAATGTCCTGAAATGTTATTATTATTATTACGAGGGCTGTTCGGAAAGTAACCTCCGTTGTTCTATAAATAAAACACAGAAGTAGAAAAACAAATTTTATTATATACATCTTAAAACTACAACTTTTCTCTACTTTTCTACATAGTTGCCATGAACATTGAAGCATTTATCATATCAATGGACGAGCTTGGAAATCCCCTCTGCAATAGAAGATCCCGCCAAATGTGAAGTGCGTGATTTTTGTGCGCGTAGATTTTTCGTAGCGAAACAGTATCCGGCAGCAGCAATTCATAGAGAACTTTGTGCTGTGTATGGGCCAAAGGTAATGAGTGAAGGAGTTGTTCGGGAATGGGTACGCTCATTTAAAATGGCCGAATAAACATTCACGACGAAGAAAGAAGTGGTAGGCCATCAGTGGTTAATGACGAACTGGTTGAGAAAATCAACACAGATTCGTGACGACCGACGCTTCACGATATCAGACTTTCTGACCAGCGATTCGACGACGATGAAGAATTGAAGGACGCCGTCACGGGATGGCTCAAGGCACAGGCGGGAGATTTTTTTGCAGAGGGGATTTCCAAGCTCGTCCATTGATATGATAAATGCTTAAATGTCCATGGCAACTATGTAGAAAAGTAGAGAAACGTTGTAGTTTTAAGATGTATATAATAAAATTTGTTTTTCTACTTCTGTGTTTTATTTATAGAACAACGGAGGTTACTTTCCGAACAGCCCTCGTATATTCAAACAGCTGAAGGACCTCAGTTTCGTGTAGCCTCTAACCCCGTGGCAATATCGGGATACATAGTACCTCGTGTAATGTGTATAACTTACCTTTACTTAGATCTTTAGTGTTTTTGGCCAGATTCAATTTTATTCATCCAAACTTTTTAGTTAATTAAAATATTTTAAAGACTAGGATTTACTGGCAGAGATTGCTAGTTAGCAATAAGGCTGCCTTTTTTGTACATTATTTTTTGTTTTTTTTT
>JADANM010006098.1:847389-862296 GCA_026213755.1 Eurema hecabe
ACAATGATTCATTAAGGGGTTTGATTTTTTACAATTACAACCCGCCCCGGCTTCGCACAGGTCTGATAAAGGTATCTACTATAATAAGTATATTATAAAAACTCTTTTGTATTTGATTATTTCTGAATGCACTTAAATTAAGTGACAATCATTATCAATTACTCTTACGGATTATTAAGGGAATATCAGTTTATGCGCTATACGTCTATTAACTATTAATTACTCGAGCGAGTATTAACGAATTGATTATTTTGACGACCGCTTGGCGTAGTGGTAGCACAACTGCTTTCTGCGCGAAGGGTCGTGAGTTCGATCCCCACACCGGTAAAATATATTTGTAATTTACATTTGTATTTTCTGGGGTCTGGGACTTGGATATTGCTATGTATTGTATGTATGTATTTACAAAAGAAAAGTATGTATATGTAATTTATTCCGTTATCTAGTTGCCATAACACAAGCTTCTGCTTAGCTTGGAACTAGATGGCGTTGTGTATAAATGCCCTGAAAATATTTATTTATTTTACTTATTATTTGTTTGTGGTCATATCAAGGTCAAAGGAAAAACGTTTATGTATTTATTTGTGAGAATACGATGACTCTTAATGTTATTATTATTATGAATACTTTTGAACACTGCAATGACTTAAATAAGAATAACCACCTGATCACAACCGCGCACGATAACGGTAATTTTAAATGAAATTGAAAACGAAATCGAATTGAAATAGTTTCAATAATTAAATGAATTACTCGAGCCAGCTAACTTGTTGCTGCTAACCACAGTCGCTTCGTTAGCCGGCTGGCTGGCTTGTTGGCTTACTCTCCAATAGGTGCGTTTCATTTAATTTTACATTTAAATATAAAATGCATTTGGATTTTAAATGAAAGCACGAATAGTGGTTCTGGATATTCTTTTGTATGTAGTGAGTCAGATTAATAAGAAGGTCAAGTATTTTAAATCGATTTAATTACTGTGTTATAAGTTTATATACCTAGTTTGTCAATTACAGAGCATAATGCGACATTTCCATCAATGTCAAGTTAAAGAAAAACATTTGTTATTTTTCTGGCACTGCACATGTAATTACACGTATCCAGCAAAAGCACTATTTAGGGGAAGGATATAGGCTACTTTTTTTTTAAATCAACCTGAGGGGTTGAAACCTTATAATTTTACGCTTTCACGGCCAAACCGCTTAACCGATTGTAATGAAAATTGATACACTGATGGTCTAGGTCCTGAGATAAAACATAGGCTTTTAACTGGAAAAAGGGTTATAAGGGGGGAAGGGGGGACAAATTTTATATGAAAGTCCACGTCGAGTCGCGGGCAACAGCTACTTTAAGAATATAACTATCATCGATTGTCGTTTTCCCTCAAGCTCGAAGTTCCTCTGCAGTTAACTCTTAGGACTTGGAAAATGACACGAGCCACGTGCGGCGAATAACCCTTGAACGCAATATCGGAGCCGCCAGGATTATACCAATAGAATTGTATGAAGCTTACGTTGGTATTGCTAGAACATTTATAAAATCATACTGAACTAGTTTTCTGTTGAATCTTATTTAGATACCATCTGTGCCCCGCGGTTTTACCCGCGTAACTCGCGTTTCTGGGCCAATATCGGGATATAAAGTATTGTATGTGTTAATCCAAGGTATCACCTATCTACATACCAAATTCCAACTAAATCAGTCCAGTCGTTTTTCCATTAAACGATAACAAACATACATCCATACTCACAGACTTTTGCATTTATAATATTTTAGGGGCCTGCTAGTAATATCAGTAAAGATTCTAGAAAAATCCTCAATGAAAACTCGTTACGTCACTTTTAGAGAAAATAGCCCGTATCTAGGCAGACCATTAAAATTCATAGATGTCTGTAAACCCCGAGGCTAGAAAAATAGGCAATTTATCGGCTTTACATTTTCTGTGATATCGTTTCTAGGAAGATGTTTTAATATGCTATAAACTACACGTACAACACCATCAATATTACTATACATCTTAACAATAAAAGATTCGATGAAAATGTCTTGTCTAAAGGAGAAATCTTTTAACTATCACAATGAACAAATCATGGTGTCAAAGACAATAAAAATTTTACGAACTTTTCAGTGTTAGGATGTTTTTAAAATATATGGAACGTGTTCATTCATAGACTTTGTTAGTTGTCTGTATTATGGATATGTTATTATATTAAGCTAAATTATTAACAAGGATTATTTTCACAATATATTAAAAGCATTAAAATAATGCAATTTTTTTATGTTGCACTTTGCTACCGTTTTTAAATATGTCGTTATTAGGTATTTTTTTTTTCATGCGTTTGGTTGCCTGGTAGAAATAAATTTTAAGTTATAAGGCCGCCAGCTACAAAAAATTCCAATAGTTTAAGATTTTTCAATATTGTAATATCTATATTGTAACAAAGAATAAATTAAAAATATTTAGCGTTTTGAAACTTTTCCGTCGTTACCGTTTAATTAATCTGAACTCAAAAAGACAAAAGTAAAAAAGAGAGAGTGCAATTGGAAATGCTCTTGTCTAGTGGAGGAAGTGGGATGTAACATTCCTCTGAACCAAAGGCAGAAGGCAGGAACGAAAACATAACAATAAGCTAAAGAAAGATTCAAAGTATAAGCTATTTTATACCGGGGAGTATGTTCTCGAAGCCTGCATATATGTTGCAAGTTACCGTAAAAGTTCATAGTTCACGTCCGGAGATATTGAAAGTGTTTGAAACTTTAACAATTTTAAGAAAATCTTACAGCTTTAAGGATGTTACGAGTAGTTGGAAATTCAAACAGTTTTGAGATCAAATTTTATATTATTTTATTACAGGGTCGCTTTGTAATATTATCGCGACTTTAATGTTGCTTTATGTCTCCTTTTTAGACTTTACTTTGACTTTGTTTCACCATGGAAGACAAATATTGGGGATTTGTTTTCCATGGGGAAATTATTATTGCTTTAACGTTCTATGTCTCATACTAAACCGGGGGTTTAAACCGGGGGTAGGTCTCTTTCGCAGGAGACCGACTGGGTGGGTACCCCCACAATGCCAGACATTCTACCGCCTGAACAGTGATGTGAAAATGTCACTGTGCTCCAGTCTGAAGGGCACTGTAGCCAGCGAAATTACTGCGCTAATGAGTCTTAACATCTGATGACTCAAAGTGGGGAGCGTTGGTGTAGTGCACCCCTGCCCTGAGTTGGGCTTTATAGCAAAGTTCCGGGTAGCACTGCATTGGCTATGGGCTGGCGTTACTCTTACCATTAGGAGTGCGTCCAGCTCGTCTCCTCTCTTAATAATATAAAAAAAAAACTATTATGAGATATTCGAAAATGTATTCAAAATTTAGCGGCTCTTGGAAGCAACTACACTATACCTTCTTAAACGTACACGAAAGAAAGATTATTATTGTATGGGCAAGGATAAATAAAAGAACTAGTTCAAAATGAAAAATCATAGCATTTGATTTATATTGATTCTTTTACGGTAATTTTTTACCATGACAGGCAACTGAGGAAGAGTTTCGTTTAATGGTACCTAAGTGTAACCTTCACCCATGAAGAGTCGCAAAGCTAATTAAGTCACGAGTGTGTTACTGGCCTTTGAAAAAAGATAAATTAAACAATTTGAGGTTAAAAGGAAAAAAAAAATTAAACGACGAATGGGGGCGAATGGAAAATTGTTTATCAGGTAATTTTTCGATTAAATTTTTGTTTACCTACCTATTAATAAGAATTGCGTCTTCTTTTATTTAAAACGCTTGCTTTAGAATTTGAAAATAAATTCCGAGCATTGCAAATGGAAAAAGAAAAAAGTGTTGTTTCACGGTGGAGGAAAATCTAATAAAATTTCTGCAATTTTTTTGATATACGGTTACTTCCTTCCTGTTCAAAGCAATGACTATCTGTAATTAAAAGGTGTTGATACTTTTGTAATACAAGAAAAAACGCCTTAATGTATGTCTGTTTAAGGAAAGTCGGTTTTAAGAGAAAAGCTCTAAAGATTTTAATGCGTTTTGATATTATGTTGGATTTGGCTATATGCAAAAATATTTGTTTCTAACATATTCAATAGCTATTTTATATAAGATATGGGTACATATATAAAATAACTATTGATATGAAAACAAAAAGTTTGTAAGTGTTACTTAGGTAAAGGTTCAAATACTTTTATGTTAACTTGTATCAAAAAACATTCAAAACTGCTAGTCAAATTTGAATTATTTTGGAAGATTCTCTATTTAGTATTTAGTCGTATAAAGACCGCACGTTTTTAAACGAATAAAAAGTCTATCAACAATACATTACCGCATAGATAAGTTCCAAATTAGACAATGTCTAACTTACTGCGCAATGGATGTAAACACGAGCCGTCAAAAAACGAGCACTACATTCACGTGAAGTCGCTAACTCAGCCCCAAATTACATAGCAAGTCAATAAATATCAACTGTAACGCGGTCGTCCGCAAACATTTGCTCCAACTCGAGTTTGTTGCTAACTTTCTGCTCACTCATTAGTGGTTTGCTATTTGGAATAGAAGTACGAGTCAAACGATGGTGGTAATATCTCTTACAAGTTTATGGGGTCCTAGTACTTTGGTTGACTAGAACAGACTGCAGTACGTTATGCATATTTGTTGAACTCTTCTTACGTTGAATAAAATTTGCATTAAAAGAGTAGTTTCTTTCTTAGCTTTTATTTTAATGAGAGTTCATAGTTTTTTTTTCATTAATTTGCCATTGTGCTGCTATTGAGTTTTGTGTATTATAAGAAAATTAGGTAGGTATAATAAAATAAACATTTAAATAAAAACTTTTTTTAAATAGTTATAAGAAAAAATCCTGGAGATAGATAGAATAAAAACATGTTCAAGTCAAAAACAATGGCAAAGTGAAAATATCTTTTATCGGTTATGGTAGCCTGGTACTATGCTGAGAAACAGCTGTATGTCACACCTAATCGTTTTAATTACAATAATAATTAATAAAAGATGGAAGAAGAGTTTGTTTCTTTGTCGGTCTGAATCCCTTGAAATAAATTTATTGTCTATTATACTGACTCACAGAAAGTGTTATAAATAAGCCTAATTACTAATAACAATATTTCGTTCAAGTAACGAAGTAGGTAATTCATTTTTAATAGAATTATATTTGTCAGATTAGATATTATAAGGGATGAAAGGGGTGTGTGTTTCTAGGTCAGTGATTAAAGAAGGGTAAATGGGTTTGTCAAAAACATTAGTGTTTAAATGTTACTGTCACGCTAAACGATGTAAAAGTTAGGTAAAAGCCCGATTTAAACCAACTAACGAGGTCGCAACAATCCTATTATATTATAATGAATGCGATCTCGTCAGATATAATATATGTACCTACAGTTGGAGCAGTTAACTCATTATTTCCGACAGACATTAAACCTCCTTTTTAATTTTTTAAATAACGTAGTAGATAACGAAAAGTTAAGGAAGGCATTTAGTATTCAGGGTGAAACAATCAAACACCCTTTACTCTAAGAAGTTAACAATTATAAATATGTTAACAACAACAATTTATGTTTAATATTAATTTCCCTTTTTATAACAAAAGCTACTTGCAAAACATACATACAAACACACTACATGTTTTAATAATTTCAAGCTCAAGTTCAGGGCGATCGAACTACCAGGGTCGCATAAACTTTTAGGAGACATTATAGTATGTGGTCAGTACAAGTTGCTTGATTTTGTACCACTGTGAGTTAATGAATAATGAGTAAAAGCGTCCGTTGGTCAAATCACACATAATGAATACGAGAGATCTCTCCACGGCTTAAATTCACTGACATAGAAAGAGACTGGCTAAATTGCATACAAACCTATGTTGTACAACATGAAAGATAAATTTAACGCAGTTAAGAGTTTATTTTTAGCTTAATATAATTGATAACATAAAATAATGAAACATGAGCATGAAAATTGAAGCCATTTCAACCTAGACAATTAAGTGAAGTGAAATTTTTTATAGCAGCAACATTATCGATGGGCTGTGTCATCGAGTATTAGAATGTGCTTTTTACACTTACGTAATGGTTACAGTTTTCGACTTGACTTACGGTGGACCGATTATTAAAGGACTATCAATCTATGCGATATTATACGAGTACGTCTATATGAATACAGGTTACTTCTGTAGTTTGTTGTAGAAACATTTTTGTCACCTTTGTGTATATCATAGGCCGAGCTAACATAACATACACTTAACATAGGCCCATTAGCCAAGGGTCAAGCTAATAAATTATTCCTCAAGATCGCTTACAGGCTTCTCAGATTAGACCGAAGGTAAACGGTGTGGTGACGCTGTTTGTGTCGGTCGGCAATTGAACCCTAGTAATGCAGACGACACCTACATCACAAACGATCTTAAACGGGACACGATCTAGGTATGCTAACTCTTGATCTATCATTCTTAAGATGCGAATATGAGCACTAAAAACGGTTGAATATGTTCAGTTAATGTAATGATGAAAATCGTTATTTCCTATTTTAATTAAATCTTTGTAAATATTTATTTAATTAGCACATTCCTTATTAATAATATAAATACGAAATTCAAAAAAATATAACCTATCAGTGAATAAGTGAGTAAATACAGTATTTATGTATTTATTTACATTTAAAATCAATAATATATTTACAAATTCCTGGCCGCCATTTTGTCTTAAAGTTGCTACATTAAAACAAAAGAAACTACCAGGAGAGCATGACCGTTCAGAAAGTTTCATCCCCTAATCTAGAGACGATAAAATAGATTTATAATTCGTACGTGCAGTGCAATAAATGTTTTACGAATGGAGACGTATTTCATGAGAATAGCTCTTGCCGTAATAACGTTAACTGTAACATCTGTATGAAGTCCTGGTACCTTGGAGGTACAATTTAAAGGTATTACGGAATGTATTCCGTAAATTTTAAATTGCTTTTACCAATTTTGTATGTTAAATTCTCATATTTAAGTTTCCGTTTGATATAGGATGATATAGGAAGTATTTATTTAATTCAGAATACATTGTATTTTGGGAATTTTTCCATTCATACATAGATATTTTTATCAAACAAAGTGAAGACCAACTTTTTTGTAGTATTTATTGGTTATTAAATTGTTATAATATTATAAAACATTTCTAGATTCTATAATATGTTTGTAGTGGGGTAAGTTGTGTTTTTCGTGTGTGTATGTTTGTGTGTGTTTGTATGTATGTAACTTGCATCCCCTTGTAAAAGTTTTCAAGACAGAATTTTAGATTGTATTTAAATAATGTCTATTTAAGGGTTTCTAAAAAAAGGAGTAAACCCTCCGTGAGTCGTTTAGCCAACCTCACACGTTGTACAGACAAAATAATAGTCTTTTATTATTCAGACGGTAGGTCAGGTATAAAAAGGTCTCTTAATATTAATGTAAGAATCCTTTAAGATTGATGTAGCGAAAGCGTGATGAATATTCTTGACCTTAAAACATTATAATACATCAATCCCTTTACATGATGGTATAAAAATATGTTTTTTATTACCTACCAAATAATATATGAACCGACTTTAAAAATGATGAGAGGATAAGGACCTACTCGTCAATGTTTTTTTTTATGTTTGTTAATGGATAATTTAGTCATTTATGAACCTATTTTGATTTTTTATACTTGAAAAGTCGTTGCCAAGCAAGAAAGTTTTTTGTAACATTTACTTGGCACCGACATCAAAATTATAAAATAATCAGTAATTGATCATTATATAATATGAATCTGAATACGTTTATCTTTTGAAAAAATTTCTACCAAGAATATAAAGGAAGTAAATTGAAATATAATCCTTTAACAACTTTTTAATAACAGAAAAAAATAGTCGTGGACGAAGTCACGGGCAACAGCTAGTGTAGTCAAAAATTTGTCTAGTTTGTCTATGTATAAAATACTATAGAGTTTGGCAAAGTATTCGGTGTATTTACATATTTCGTGTCTAAGATAATACAATCTCGCCAATCGCGACTCTGTACCGTTCAATCTGAAAATAATCTAATATATTATTGTCTATCTTGATATTGTGAGCCGTAGAAAATCCATAACCTAAGTAATAGTCCAAGAAAATAGAGCTTTAAATACGAATTTCAGATGAAAACTTGAATATTTTAATATAATGTTCCGTAAACTATAAACGAATAGTGAAAGTCTTTTTTTTTAATTTATCCACGAGAACTTGTGATAACAAAAAAAACAATTCGAGTCATCCGCACCACCTGGTATCAAGCTGGCAGTCAACCACAGTGCGATTAAGAATAAACTTTTTGACACGTACCATCACCTTATGGAATCAGCTCTCTCGTGTGGTATTTCCGATAAATTACGATTAGGGGTGCTTCAAGAAGAGAGTGTACATCTTTTTTAAAGGTCGGCCCCACTCCGGAGCTGTCAAGCTCTGCGACTGTTGATGGACGGCGATGACCACTTTCCATCAGGTGGCTCGCCTGCTCGTTTGCCCCCTATGTTATAAAAAAAAACTTACAAACCATGAAATGGCAATCGTAAGTAAAGGTTACGTAGATTATATTATATAGATGACAAAATCAGACTACCATTGACACATGATTCATCCAGTCTTTAAGTTTATTCTTTATAATATAGCTATCGCTTTTGGCGATTGGTCTAGAATTTTTATTATAGGCTAGATATTGGGTAGGCTTGCCCAGGGTGGACTTATTCGAAATGTCATATTTTCATTGGGTAAGTGCCTTCTTTCCTAGCCTCCTTTGTCCCACGCGTTATTCCTCTATTGACACAAACCCTTTCCTCTTACGAAGGCCGGCTACCCATTCGCGAGGCACCCAGCCTTGCGTCTCTTCATGAGCAAAGTTACTTGCTAGCATTAGGTTATCACAATAAAGACTGCCCATACCCAATTGGTTTTCAGTAATTATTCACAGGTGTTATCAAATTTAGTTTAAATAATCTTATCACTACAGAACTAGCGGGTAATCCCCGGACATTACTCTAGCACATTCTATATTAGCACTAAACATTGCCATATTAAATATAAACGCGTTTCTGGCAACACAAGGAACCGGAAGCCGAGTCGCTAATAGCTTCCTACCCATATTCTGTGGTTAGGTATTCTATAATCAACTGTAATATACTCTACAGATTATAATATTACACGGTGAACCATTTCACACATTAAGACATTTATCTATGTATTTTTTAAAGAATGATCTTATTTTTTATGACGCATACATTTTTATACACCCAAAGTCAAAGTCAAAAGTATCCTTATTCATTTAGGCTACATTTAATAACGCTTTTAATCGTCATGGTATTACAAAATATTTACCACCGGTTCGGAAGGCAGTTTCTACAGAGAAGAACCGGCAAGAAACTCTGATTGTTGCTCTTTTTAAATTAAAGAGCATACAAATGTAAATATAAACAAAAACTCGACTATAATAATATTTATACATGAAAAAGGTCAACGTCCTGCGAGCCTTAGAAATATCGTTCAAAGGGTTTTTGTCTTCAATATATTCATTTAATGTATAATACGCCTTTTTAATTAGACATTTTAACTAGGCTTTCTAAACTTGGAATAAGTCAGATCCTTGACGGTCTTAGGAAGCTTACTTCAAAAAAGTATACATAAAACCGGTATGATACCTGAAATCTAAAAGAAAACAAAAAAAAATAAAAATATATTCTTACTGATACGTGTTCGACGGCGGCCTTATTACTAACGAGTGATTTCCACCAACCAACCAGGATTATTACAAAACAAATATGTATGTATTTGAATAAACATCGGTGAGTTAAAAAATATTTAGTCGAAAATTAGGAAAAATCTCGCAAATTTCCAAATTCATTCTACAATAGTAAGATGTGTCAAGTCTCAAGTCGCTATCAGTTTAACTAAGATGCTGCGGTCGCTTTGATCTTAATATAATTTTATGTTTCAGGAAATTTGGGAGCCGCTTGATGTTCAGAAATAAACTGAATCAATACGAAAGCGTTTTAAGGCCGCTTTTAAAGGTTTTGAGAAAGCTTTTAAGATTTTCTATTGGTAAGGTAATCGTTTTATGTCGAAAAAATGGCTGAAATCGATTTTTTTTTTCAATTATATAATCTATTTATATCAAGAAATAGTTTTAAACTGAAACCCGACTATAAAATAATTTTTAACAAAAAGTAAACCGACTACAAACTAAAAAGCAAAAAATAAATTTGCTTCCCTCAAAGTAATACGCATTTTCATTAAGTATAACGAAATGATTTAATAGTTACTTTATAATTTAGAAGTCGGTACCAAGTAAATGCTACGACAATCTATACAATATAGATTGAACCAAACAAACACTTATTGTTTTACTTGGCACCGACTTGAGTTGAGAACCTTCTCATTTTTTTAAGTCAGTTAAAAACTAGAATTTATATATTTTTTTAAACTGGGCTATCTTTTGACACCTTGTTCAGAAAATTCGGGTCTTTTCGGGTATTCTATTTATAAAAGAAATACGGGTTTATTACTACACATAACTCGAGATCGGCTAGACAAATTTTCATGGTTTTTTAGTTCGTCGGATTTGCACCACGCCCCGAATAGCAGATTACATCTATAAAACAATGAAAACTTTATAAAGGGCAGGGAGGTCAAAGTTTATATGAAAGTCCACGCGGACGGAGTCGCGGGCAACAGCTAGTTTAATCATAAAATAAAATCCCTTCAAATAATAACTTCTTAATTGTTATTTTAAGTGAAATTAATTAAATTTTGTACACTCGTAAATATGTATAATTTATAAATAATTAAACTTATCTATAGATCCTTAAGTCCAGACAAAACAAGTATGCACTAAAGAAGTCAAGGAACCACAAGATAAAGTAAAAAAACTAAAACCCAACTACGACAAAAAACGACGCTGAAAAAGTATAAAAGTACCCCATGAATACAGGTAAAGTCACAAGCAAATGCTAGTAATATATATATATATTCGAAATGTACAAGTGAAGCGCTTTAAAATGATACCAAACACGGCATATCTAGCTTAACTTTATTTTTTTACTCTGTATATTTTGTCCACTAGAGGGCGCCACATTGAATTTGGTGAAAATCTATATAGCCTATAACCAGCGGACAATTAAGACGCTTCTAATGATATGTCATTTGTCGAATTCTGATTAGTGGTTTAGAAGTTACGAGGGAACAGATGAACATACATACATACATACATACATAGCCTGTCAAAATCATAACCCTCCTTTGGCTTTGCGTAGTCGGGTAAAAAACAACAGAAACCTAGACGCGTCTCAACATTTCACAAAAGCAATATTCCGATAATCGAAAATGAATCGCTCCGACAAATATTTGAGACGACTGGGAAAATCGACGTTCCTCCGCAAATCTATTCCACGTCGACGGCATATAACATATATATGTTGAAGACGTGGATAACGATCTAAGAATATATCTGTGAAGCCAAAATTTGGTATAATTCTCTCTTCAATAATCTAATAAGCATAATGAAAGTTATACCTACGCTTTAAATAAATAAATAATAAATAAATAAATATTTTCAGGACATTTATACACAGCGCCATCTAGTTCCAAGCTAAGCAGAAGCTTGTGTTATGTCAACTAGATAACGGAGTAAATTACATATACATACTGTTGTAAATACAAACATACAATACATACACCCAGACCCCAGAAAAATACAAATGTAGATTACAAATATATTTTTCCGGTGTGGGGATTGAATCCACGACCTTTCGCAGAAAGCAGTTGTGTTACCACTGCGCCAAGCGGTCGTCAAAGCATAATAATATTAAGCTTCTGGCGTGGATCGCTTGTTTAATTATTATCCACAAATGCGTGCGTATGTATGTGTTGTGTACACACACACATACATACGCATTACGCGTATTTAATAAAACATCCTATACGGTCGTCACTATCCTATTAATTATTTATTGATACTAATATAATAAATGTGAAAGTGTGTTTGTTTGTTTGCTTGTCCTTCCTTCACGCTGTAGCTAAGCAATCAATCGACCTGATTTTTGGCATACAGTTAGTTGAAAAGATGGAGAGTAACATAGGCTACTTTACGTTATATGGGGGAAGGGGGGGTCAAAGTTTATATTTAAGTCCACGCGGACGTAGTCGCGGGCAACAGCTAGTATGCTTATACATAACTTACAAAAACACGTAGACATTTGTCGCCAGCAAAATTTATTTATATTTCTTTGTGTGTGTGTGTGCGTGTTCCTGAAGCGCGTTTCCTGACTCTTCAATAAGCAGTATAATTGCACATAGTCGATTTATTTTCTCCCGTTAAATTAAGTAGTTAAAATAACAAGCTATACTAAATAACCAATAAATCGACAGCAAGCTTAGGTTTGTTATTTGAGTAACTTTCAATTGCATTCCGGGAGCTAGCGAGTTGGCAATCCTTGTTGAAAGAAAGTAGCTCTTTTCTTAAAACAGCTCGTCTTTTATATAGGACTAGCGGTGTTTTATAGTTTCGGTTCCATATAGTCTGTTCCTCTAAAAATTAAAATCACAGTAATTTTGTTAATATAATTGAAACGTCTCAAAAGAAAAAATAAAAAGCAAGCATGTATCTAGAAGAACACAGAAAAAATTATTCTATCCTATCTTGATAGAATAAAATGTAAGTAAAATCCAATTCGTGTTTCAACATTCAAGTCTATGTAAAATTATTAGTACCATGTACAAATCTAAAACTTCAGAAAGAGGCATCTTTTCTTTCAGAAGTAAATTAGCATAATTCTATTTGTGAAGTTACTCCTTTTAGTCTTCAAAAACTTTCTTATTTCTTTAACGGCCTTTATCTGAGTAAACGTCTGATTTTAAATTTAATCTGTAGTATTTACCATTTCTTTTTAAGCGACTTCTAAAATCCAGATTGTCAATTATACCATATTTTTTTTATTTAAAAGCTGACAATTTAATTTTAGTCAAGTTCTGTCCGTAACAATTATTTAAATTACTAGCCGTTGCCCGCGACTTCGTCCCCGTCGATTTCTTATTCCATTATTTCTTCGCTCCTATTAATCGCAGCGTAATGTTATGCAGCCTAAAGCTTTCCCCAATAAATTGTCTATTCAATACAAAAATAATTACTCAATTCGAACCAGTAGATCCTGAGATAAGCGCGTTCAAACAAACAAACAAACCCTTAAGCTTTGTATATTAGTATAGATTCATAGTAGTACAAAGGGGAATTATAAAATTAGCTAACAAATCTTTGAATCCAGATCTTCAATTAATGCTGATGACAACTGGTAAAACAAGTAATATCTAGACTAGACTGGGCTTAGGAATCCTAATCTAAACACTAGGATCTAACCGGAATGCAATCGAACGTTGCTCAAATAACAATCCGAACCATCAATGTACAGCTATTTAGAATAGCTTGTAATTTTAACAGATCGCTTCAGCTATAGCTTAGCTTTGCTAAGTGATATCCGAAAGATATTATGTAAATCAAACATAAATCAAGATCTGAGATACCGTGATGAATAATGGATATTATATAACTTTAGAAAGAGACAGTCTGCTGCTTTTGTTTTCATATACTGTTATCTCTTTCTCTCAATACAGTCTGGTAGGAGAAGAAACACGTGTATGGAAGAGAAAGCGCTCTATAGAGTCTTTGTTACTAGGGCGTCCCTTTCTACTTAATAAGGTTTAAGATTAAGCTAAATTTTAGATCTATAAAAACTTTTTTATCTTACAATCTCTTTACTGTTGCACTATTTATAGGATTAAAATTTCATAGACGAGATACTTTGCCCTAAACAACTGCGCCTACAAGGTCAATAAGCAAGGTAAAACATTTTAATATGCGATGAAGCATTGTAATATTCTGTGCGTGAAAACGGGCAGATAAAGCAGCCAACTAGAAAAGGGTCCTTTGAGGCAAGTCAGCTGAGAATTTGTATATACATCACATTTGTACGGGGTTGCCCGCGGCCTGAGACCTGTTCTGAAAACTAATGATTTTTAGCTGTTTCAATATATAGGTCGCGTCACGAATGTTTAGCGCTGGACGATAATAGCTGCGCATCGGTAGAATCGCGCTCGTAATTGATGTATTGGTGCGAGAAAGACAACACGACTGGGGAACCAATCAACGCTCGCGCACCCGACGATCACGCCGCCGTCCCCTCGATACCTTATTTTTGACTTCTGCGCAGGTTTCGTTCAGCGCTAAAGATTCGTGACGCGACCTATACCTATCCTAAAAAGTTATCCATTACGTGGTAGGACAAATAATACGGTTGTTCTTTTTTATATTCAGTTTTGATTACGAGGGTTCCAAATTGTTAAGGTGTCTTTTTAAGAATTTAAGTCGTTTGGGAGTAACAAAAGGAATTTAATTGTGAAAGGTTTTTTGAAAGCAAAAATAAATTTTACATCAGATTTGTACGGTTATGGTTATAGCAGTATTAAATAGTTTTAAATACAATAAAAATTGAATTGTTACATAGTCTGCTACATATTTCATCAGCTAAGTGATGATACCATTTGCTACTTATTTAGACGTCATATTAACTTACAAACAATACGAGAAAAATGCACAAAAGTCGACCTTGTCAAAATATGATGATATAAATATGTATTTCATAATTAACTTTAATAAAAAAAGAAAACCGACTTTATGATAATACCTTATTCAGCAAAAAAATAATTGTTCAAATTTGTTTATAATCGGCAGAGATATTGCGTATAAAAAAGTTCATCCCCCATTTTCAACCCTTGGGGGTTGTTCCTTGTATTATTAAATGGGTCCACCCTTGAGGTATTACCTATACGCCGAAAAAAGATTTGTTCAAATCGGTTCATAAT
>JADANM010006098.1:891082-901111 GCA_026213755.1 Eurema hecabe
TGTCTTTGAGCCATTAGCAAGATCTATGACTGAACATGAAAGGGTTTCGAACTATATATTTTATACCTATTACCATAGACGTAAAACGCATAGACTGATAATCTCTTAATTAATTAATTATCGGTCCGTCGTAAAATTGTATATTATAAGTGTATAAAGGACTCTGCACTTTCTTGAAAAAAATACATTGAAAGTTGTAGAACATAAAATTAACCGAGATATCGTGGCTAGAAGCTTCTAGGCAAAATCCGTAATCAACAAAAAAATTATAATCTACGCATTGACAAAAACATTCCTTACACATTATTAAAAGTGATATGTTGTTAATAAAAAGTGAAAAAATAAAAAGTGCTCAATAATTTTTGCACTTGACTGTACTTCCTTTAAAAAAATTGTCACATATATAGTACTAACTCATAGTACAACTCATACTACTAAAAACACATCACTTTTATAGAATAATTCGTTCGTAAAACATCGTCGGAAGCACATGTATCAGTGATCGAATGTTTATTCATGAACCAATATATTTTCCTTATGACACCGCTTAATGCTAGCGTCTATCAATGTTATCCATTATTGTAATTACATAGTTAGAATAGATACCCGGAAATGGAAGCAGTTTCATTAAAATGTCATTATATTTATTGGAATTTATGTTGGTATGTGTGTGTGGTGTGTTTGTTAAAGCCAAATATATATTTATTTAACTAGACTACATATTATGGTAGCCCCAAAGAATAGTCATGGTAACTAAACAATCATTTACCGCTGGTTTGTTCGGCAGTTTCTACAGAGAATAACAGGTCAGAAACTCTGGTATAAATAATGTCCATACTCCGTGTATGGAGTATGAATACATTGCGTTTCGTTCGGTAAGTTAGTACTTACTACCCATTTTTAACCTTCCCACCCTCCTTTGTCTCGTCGCTTATTCATTTTTGTAGCAAAATATTAGTAGAAATACTCCACTGCCTTTGTCTGTTCCCATATAAATTAGATATCCTTATTCCATATTGCTTAGCTTCCCTATTCAACTTGGTTCTGGAAATTTACAACCACCAACCAAAGTCACCCATAGATCATCTCATTTGCAGTCAAATGCAATCCGAGGTATATTGCTAGCTACAAACGAACAAATGAAACGCAATCAAGTCTCGAATTTCAATTTGTAAATTCTCGAGAGTTGGCTACATTTAGTGCATATCAATTTGTTAATTTGTGAATTCGATACCGATATTCCTTGCTATAATTAATACGCGTTTGTATGGAGTTACATCCAATTTGGTTATGTCATATCAATGTACTCAATTAGTGTTTCTTGAGTGATGTGTTCTCATAGCTAATTATACAGACATACGAACTAATATGAGATATTAGTAATGATATCATTGTTGTATGGTATAGGTTAATGTCACTGGCACCATTTGACATTTAACACCATTTGACAGCTCAGTATGATACTCTCGGAAATGAAATTCTATAGCTGTCTTAACTATATGCATACGTACTTACAGACATACAAACGATTTGCAAAAGACTTAATACGGAAAACTGAGAACGTAAATTGCAACCCCCGAAATCATAGCTTAGTGGAGACGCAGACATTACCTGACGAAGATTATTGAATAGTTTAAATGAATTAATCTGAGGGGTAAATTTAATATCTATTGGACAACCAGCAAAGTATATCTACGCGTCACGTATGTACGCATTGACCGCAATTGTGATGTTTAAAATAAATTGCGGTATTTTTAATTTTATTCTTCCATGCCTATCTATATAAAGATCAAATAAATTACTGATCTACGTGTAAAATTTAACCACTTACCGGTAGAAAATTTAAAATGAACCTTTTTTACTAAGGCTTCAGAATCATTATGATTATCAGAATCATTATCTAATTACAACCTTCAAAATTTCGTAACTAAATCATTTAAATTCGTTTGACTATACGAGGCAATTTAAAAACATTTGGATGAGAGAAGATTACACATTGTATGGTCGACTTTATTAGCGAATTTTATTAACAAGTTTGCATTAAGGAATATGAGGTTAATAGGCTATAATATTTTCAGGGGTACAAGTGGCATCGATATCGACCTCCGACGTGTGGATATAGATCAATGTCCTTTGAAGACAGGCTCCACACAGCTCAACATCTTCGCCGGTACTGACAAATGCAAGAAGAAAACAACAGAGGTATGTAACATTTCCTTGTATGGGTGACTGGGTTATTTTGTATCCTGTATCCCAGGATATTATCTATCTGTATGACAAACTTCAACAAAATTTTCTTAGTAGTTTTCGCGTGAAATATGACTAACATACTAAGATACATTCTCACTATCGTGTTTATCCATACTAATATTATGAATTCGAAAGTAACTCTGTCTGTATATCTGTCTGAACCGATTGTAAAGAAATTTGGTACACAGATGTTCTGGACATCTGTGTATAGATATAGGCTACTTGTTAACTGGAAAAAAAGGGTCATAAGGGTAAGGGGAAGGGGGGGGTCAAATTTTATATGAAAGTCTAAGCGGACAACAGCTAGTACTTAATGATTCCCAGCCAGTCTGATTTGTGGTTTATTTTTTTTTATCTTATTTATTAAATCCAGTGATTAACCCCCACCTTACTAAGATCATATGGTTTTTATCCCCATGCGACTCTCAAAGTGTACCTACTTGTAAAGGGTACAATTAGTACAACAGCTATTGTTTTGTTAAATTTCCAAATACAACTGACAAAGCAGCTATACCCTCCGAGGATTCGTCTGAATGTACCGCAATTGTCTATTCGCCTTCAGCGCTCTATAGAGACTGATAACGCCTCTATAGAGATATGGCTTTATAACATTGTAATTGAGATTGAAACTGTTAGTGTTATATTTGAAACGACGAACTAGTTCATAATTTAACAGAGAAGTGATGTTGATTTTTTTTTATTTAGAGCCGATTTGGACGTTTAGACCCAATTCAATTTAGTCCAGTCTTATCCCATTATAGCCTAGCGGTGCTGTATGGCACCCGATTTTTAAGAAATAAAGCACTTTATTATTGGACACTTAGCAACTAGGTACCTTAGACCGGGGTCTTACTATTCTATGCTACTAATAATACAAATGCCACCGTTTTGTATGGAAACTAGGAAGTATGTTTGTTGATGTTTCACGCAAAAACTACTAAACGGATTTGCCTGAAATCCGGTATACACGTATATTAGATCCTAAATTAACAGATAGGATACTTTTTATCCTGCTACTGACATAGGAACAAAAACCTCGCGAGTAGCAGCAGGGCGCTTATAGTACATTAAAGAAAGAACTAAACATTTCGTCATATTATTTTGTTAAATATAATATCGTAACTTTTGAGTCTAATAGATAATACAATTTCCCATCTAAAAGGGTCAAATAATATTAGTTTCCGAAATTATACCCCTAAAATCCTTCAAATTAACTTTACCATCTAATACAATTTCAAACAACAATTTTGTAATTTGTTTTCAAACCAATTTATTAAGAGCTTTGTATTTGATAGGTCGTATAAGACTTGTTTTTTTTTAATTTCTAACATCAATATCCTACTAATATTATAAATGTGAAAGATTGTGTAAATGTATTTATTATCTTAATAAAAACGTAACGAGTCGCTGTCTGTACATGGAAGATATATGAGAAATAATATTATAGGAGACCTTTATTAAAGCAATAGAACCCAAAACAATGATTTTTGGAATTTTTGTCTGTTAGTTTGTGCACGCTAATCTCAGAAACGGCTTATTGTATCTAGATGGGGTTTTCAATTATATATTGTGGTAAGCTTCACTTAACATATAGTGTTTAATTCATGTCAATCGGTTGATAAATAAAAAAGTTATGCCAATTTAAAAAATCACGTTGAACTCGCTGAACGTTTGTTGGCGCGGGTTAGGCATTTTCAAAAATGCTGCCCAAAGTCACTTTTCCACGCGGGTGAAGTCGCGGACACGCTAGTAATATAATAAATGTGAAAGATTCTGTAAATATATGTATTATATGGTATATGTTTGTAATTCTTTACTCAAAAACGGCTGTACCGATTTAGTTTAAATTATGCAAATAGGTGATACTCTGGAACACATAGGATACTTTTTATCCCGGTATTCCCCAGGGAAGGGGAACGCGGGTAAAACCGCTAGTTTATAACATTCTTAATTAATTAATTAATTTTTAAATGTATAAAAATAATTTTTCTCTGAAGTTATGAGTATTGCTCAGTACTAAGAGAAGTAAAGTTGTTTTTAAATAAAAATAACGTAAACGAAAGCTACGTCCCTTTACTCGGCGAATTGCTCACTCGTGCCATCTTAATAAAAAAATAACTCTAACTGCTGTCATGTAAATTCTCGAAACTCGAATGCTCTCGTTTCACGCTTTTTGGATCACGTTCCGACAGACTTTTGTGGTCAAATAAAGAACTAGTTTTTAAAAGCGTTTATTTTACATTTGACTACTAAAGTATGTGAACACTTTGAAATATTTTCATGTAATTTTCGTCACAAAGTGCCGAGCGAAAAAATATTGACTTCGGCTGTATTAAACTATCGGCTACAGTTTTTAAGTTGTATGGACTTTAACTATACAGTGTGTTACTGATCATGAGTCCGATCCTGAAAGGTCATTTTTCCACTTCAAAAATTTAACTAAATGGACGAATGCCGTACATCCAATCACCCGATCAGAGATATTTATCTTTTGGTAACGGCTAAAGGAGAAGCTATTTCTTTCCCATATCTTCAATACATATAATAAAAACGTAACGAGTCGTTGTCTGTACATGGAAGATATAGGAGAAAAAATGTTATAGGAGACCTTTATTAATAACATAGAACCCAAAACAATGATTTTTGGAATATTTGTCTGTTTGTCTGTTTATCTGTTTGTTTGTGCACGCTAATCTCAGAAACGGCTCATCCTATAACTTGCTGAACGTTTGTTGGCGCTGGTTAGGTATTTTCAAATATGCTGCCCAAAGTCATTTTTCTACGCGGGCGAAGTCGCTGGCACAGCTAGTCTATAAATAAATTCGTGACAATCACAAATAAGAGTTCGTATCACGACCCAACCCCTTGCTAAGGGTAGTGCACATAAACAGTTCGGGAATTTCATTTACGACTAGTAGTAAAACAGTTGAAAGTACAATTTGGTGGTGTGTTTTCCGCTTTAAATTAATTGATAGTATTTTAAGAGGAAATAATTACACGTAAGGTACAGAACACAAGTCTTATTAGGTCAGGGTTTTTTTTTAATTTCGCTAATAAGCATCAGTGTGCTATGTATTTGTGTGTATGTGTAAGGGTGGGTGTGTGTGTGTGTTATGTTAAAAGGATTTTCTAAAGAAAAATAATTGAAGTTAAATAATGGAGGCTGTTATAACGATGGATTGTTTTCATATTTATCAATAAACACTTAAGTTAAAATTATCATACTAACAAAAAATATATTTATTAACAATCAGTATTTATATTATCAATCTATTATCTTATAAAAATTCAAATTTGCCCGTACAAAGTCATTTATATTCTATTAAGTTTTTTATATCTTTAGTTTTAAATTTGCGCCATATTGTCGAAGACATAAAGCATTACGTCTTTAAACATAACCTTCTAAAACCACGTCGATGTAACTAGACTTTAATCGGATATAATTGTTGAATTTCTGATTAAAATGTGTTTTTATTTTTTCTTTGTATTTGTTTTGGAGTAAGCAATTACTGGTTGTCCTAAAATAAACTAATATAATCTATACTAATATATAAAGCTGTAGAGTTTGTTTGTTTGAACGCACTAATGAACGCTCATGAACTACTGGTTCGAATTGAAAAATTATTTTTTTATTGAATAGACAATTTATCGAGGAAGGCTTTAGGCTACATAACATCACGCTGCGACTAATAGGAGCGAAGAAATAATGGAAAAACAAATCAACGGGGACGAAGTTGCGAGCGACAGCTAGTAATAGATATAAGCATTGGTATTAATGTGATTCTATTTCTATTTATTTTTTTCATTAACTAGGTATAAAATAAACAGCTTAAAAAGATTTTCAAAAATCTGATACAAAAGGATTTAAAAACTTAATCTCGTCTGCGTAATTTTTCTTTTGACAATGCATCAAAATCGGATCGTTAATTTAGGCGCTATGATAGAAGATTTTTTTCTACAAATATACTATATCGACAAAATTCTTCTTTTCGGCTTCACCAATTTAAGGTAAATTTATTATCTTTGCGTGAAAACAGACATACAGAAATACGTTCTCATGAACTCTAACGAAAAAAATATTCCATCGCTGAATTCATGTATTCCCAACCTTAGGTTATTTTATTTAGTGAACTCTTCTGGGAAACAATATTCTCTTTATTATAATAAAAATATATAATAAAGGGAATATGACTAAACAAAGCTACGTAGCATAGTTTCATGCGTCTACTATATTCCCCTAACCTACGAAACACAATATCGTTTATACAGAATTTTTTATGACGTCATAAATTCAAATTTCGCCAACAGAATCGGCTTTCGTATAGAAAGTCCGAATTTATTAGAAGGGCGATAGGCAACAGTGTGTCAATGCTTATTGGATTACGTTTAGCTGACACTGTACGAATGCGTTGTCAGCCTTTAAAAAGGGAAAAAATTATTGTTTTGGTGACAAAAGACATTGAAAAAGGAAAGAAGGTAAAAATTGTCTTTACTTTTACTTGTCGACCTGAAATTATATATTAAGTTTAATTATATTATACTACTACATGACGCCTGTTTTAAATAAAACGGTTATACCACCCAATCCTATTGCAGCCTAACAGCATGACGTCATCAACTCTAAGAATATTTTATCGGACCATTTTTCACCTTAACACAAGCTCTGCTTAGCGATGACGCTGTGTCTTGAAATATTTATTTATTTTACTAACGTAAAAAAGACCTTTTTTAATATATATTTTTGTTAATATGTGTTTGTGTTTAATTTTTATTTGAGTTTATAAAAAACTTTATTATGTTGCTAGTTAACTAATTTTAAATAGTGAGAAATACTCATTTTAAGTTACGTCATTCCAAAGAATTTTAGTTTTTGTTCAAAGAAATACCAAGTTATAGTATTGTATATTTTGTTTCATAAAGTACAATATCAAATAACAATACAGAAATTGAGTGAGCCATATCGACCTCACGTTATGTGGTGAGGGGTACAAAATAACGTTATGTATAGGGTTAAGTAAAATTAATCTTAAAGACACATTGTTGCATAGAACCAGCCAAATACAGCTTTTACCGTTTATTTTGCACCGGAACCCGGGTTTTTCGTCATTCCGCTATAAAACCCGATATCAAGCCTTCGGAATGATGAGCTTACGAGCGTATGTTTGAAGTTATGACTAGGCTTTTCCTTCGGCTCTGTCTATAAACTGTAAACTGTTACACCGCTATTTTAATAGAATTTATTATTACATAACTTATTGTTTCATTGTATTAATTTTTGTTGGAAATAATTTAAATATGGATTTTTCTTAATTTTTAATTATTGTTAACATCTGGTTTTTTTGTAGATTCTGTTTTTATTATGTGTCGTTTGTCGCTAAGGAAACATCTTATACCATCTCGAGAGTTCGATAAAACCTTTTGTAACACACATTCTTGGAAAATAAAAGAATAATTTTATTATTAATTATTATAGCTTATAGTACCATAGAGTGCCTTAATATAACCTTGGGGTGTTTTAAAAGAGGCTAGTAACCCACTCCGGAGCTGTCAAGCTCAACGATTGTTGATGGGCGGCGAAGATCACTTTTCATGAGGTGGCTCACTTAATTATTTAATTTAATACTTAACGCTTTAAAGAATCATTACCTACATAGTATAGAACAGTCTCTTTCTCAGTCCCTATATAGTCTATACTAATCTTCTTTAAGCTCATAATTAATAATTGATAACATCTGAACATAATTAGATTTTTTTGAATAATCCTGGATGTACAAGGATTCTTATAAAGCAAAAATAGTACATGTAGGAAATAATGTTCAGGGTAAGATGAGTACAGAGTGTATAAAGTCGCTTTCTATATCCCTATATATGTATATTTAAATCTTTAAAACTACGCAAACAATTCTTATGTGGTATTTTTAATAGATTGAATGATTCAAGAAGAAGGTTTATATGTATGATATATACATATATACATATACTTTCCTCAAATCGATGTATGATATATTAAATGAAATGAGGTATTGAGCATATGTCTGAAGTGATGACGGGCGAAATTTATTGGACTGACCGTTCTGATAATAAATGATCTCGTTTTAATGGCGTGGTCTCGTATCGTGTAATGACGTTTTTTATATGAAATATTGCTTTTTTAATTGCTAGCTGCTGTGTTCTGCGGTTACACCCGTTCAAAAACCTTCCTAGCTGTCTGACTGTTTGTTTTGTCTTTTCACCAGGTTTTTAGAGAGTCCATACTCATATTGTAAATGCGAAGGTCTGTCTGTCTTAGATTAGACTGATTAAAACGAAATTTGGTACTCAAATGGTCTAGAGCCTAAGAAAGAACGAAGCCAATTTTAACTGGAAAAAGGGTTAAAAGGGGGGGAAGGGTGGTGTTGTTGTAGTAGTTTTGGAGATTTTAGCATACTTAAATAAATAGGAATATAGAAAGCGATTTTATACACTCTGTACTTATCCTACCCTGAACATATATCCTACATGTACTATTTTTGCTTTATAAGATTCCTTGTACATCCAGGATTATTAAAAAAAATCTAATTAGGTTCAGATGCTATCAATTATTAATTATGAGCTTAAAGAAGATTAGTATAGATTACCATAAGATCGCTTTAGTGTGGAACTAGATGGCGCTGTTATCAATAGTTTTTTTGTTGATTGTTAATAAGTTGTTAATGTTACAGTGTGTACCAGTTCCTGGACTAGGCTTCCGCCGCGGCTCCTACCGCTGCGTGTGTCGCCGGGGCTATTACTACCCCAACACGACAGCTGATAACCGATACTACAACGGGAGTGTTATAGAAGAGGAGTATGAGAAGCATTTACAGGTAATCTATAGAAAAGACAGGTACTATATAGAATAGAGATACATAGGTATATAAATACATACAAAATGAATTTATACTAAATTATATTGCTATTGAATTACCAACAAATTGTATGCGGGTGTGATCAATGTTATTGAGTTTATGCTAGTGATGTACCTGTATCGATATTTATTCTACTTTAAGTACCGTTCCAAGCTTAAAAATACTTTAAACTGCTTAAGACTTTATACGAAATACCATCTCGATAGAGATATCATTGCCCCTTAATCTTCTTCAGTATTAATTTCCTTTTTATAATAATAGTCTTTTCAAAATTGATGCTAAGATAACTATTAATATTATAGCAAGTTATTTTAAGCTTATTGCTTGTTTATCTTTCTGAAAACTAGTGAAAAATCCTTCCTACGCTTTTCTATTCCTTTCCATCTATACTATGATTCACTTGACACCACCTCTTTCATAATATAATCATCTCAACCTTTTCAACCAATCCAGCAATTTTTTCCCAACTTTGGTTCATGCTATTCCTTCCATACCTCTTTCTTAACACGCTTAGAGGATGATTGGCGACCATCCTATCATTAAAAGTACTTATTAAAAAACATGTATCTAGAAGACATCTAAAAACGGCAATGTCTGTATCCATATAATCAATACCACTTAAATAAAAGGACTCCATCGATTAATTATTATCGACATTCTCCATCCCTAGAGCTAATATAAATAACTACTGCGATCAGACACAAACAGACATTAATACTAATTTCTAGCTAATTTTCTGCTCATTTGCTACTCAATATGTTTTGGAATTACGCCAATCAGATCGTAATCAGAAATCCGTACTCTGATCACATCTATTATGTAATTTGTAATTAGCTATGAATTTCTAAGTTGGCTTTTTGGTATGTTTTTTTCACCTAACGGTAAGTGAACA
>JADANM010006098.1:902789-918377 GCA_026213755.1 Eurema hecabe
TCGAATATATATATATTACTAGCATTTGCTTGTGACTTTACCTGTATATTTTGTCCGCTGGTTATAGGCTATATAGATTTTCACCAAATTCAATGTGGCGCCCTCTAGCGGACAAAATATACAGAGTAAAAAAATAAAGTTAAGCTAGATATGCCGTGTTTGGTATCATTTTAAAGCGCTTCACTTGTACATTTCGAATATATATATATTACTAGCATTTGCTTGTGACTTTACCTGTATTCATGGGGTACTTTTATACTTTTTCAGCGTCGTTTTTTGTCGTAGTTGGGTTTTAGTTTTTTTACTTTATCTTGTATAATATTTATACGTGAAAAAGGTCACCGTCCTGCGAACGTTAACAAATAGTGTTAAAAGTATGTGTGAATTTTCTGAAGTGATTTTAAAAATGATTTGAACGATAGAAAACTAAAATATTTGTGAGTGTGCTACGCTATATATTAACTTAAAATATCTCATTGGGTTTAAGGATAGAACAACCACAGATGAGTATAGTTAAATTATTTAATAAATATATACATATATCAGAATTTTCAATAATGTATTCACTATCTATAATCTATTTTGAATATCGTTAGTGCCGTTTAGCATTATTTTTATAGCAACACACAGTTTTTGATCGCGTCTATATCCAAGAATCTTATAATTGGATTTAAAAAAATTCTGTAATAGCTATATTGAGGAGGAAACTTATATGATACTAGCTATTATATCCTCGCGACTTCGTCCCCGTCGATTTCTTTTTTCATTATTTCTTCGCTCATATCAGTAGCAGCGTGATGCTATGTAGACTAAATCCTTCTTCAATAAATGGTCTATGCAATAAAAAAAGAATTTTTCAATTCGAACCAATAGTTCCTGAGATTAGCGCGTTCAAACAAACAAACAAACAAACTCTTCAGCTTTATTATATTAGTATATATGATATTCTATATAATGGTAAAGTGCTTACCGTAAAAATATGTACGTACATTTGAACTAAATGAATTTGCCCCAAGGCGTGGGGAAGAGGGCGAAAGAAATTTAAACGAAATGGAACCATTTTGGATTTTTAAGTGAGATTCTAACGAGAAAGCTTCTCAGCTTAAATGTGTCATTTGAGTGTCTGATGCGATTGAAGTTTAAGTTATTTTTAGACAGAAATAAAACAGCAAAATGTCAGCGCTTTTAATAGAGTTGCATTTAGTACTATGCTAAGATATTTTGTTTATCTTTTCCAAAGAATAAAACTACACTCATTTGCAACGTTTAATAAACCGCCCTTTTCGTTAAAATTGCTTACGTATAGTATCTATTAAATAAATAAGTTAATACTTAATAAGAAAATTCGTGCAGTAATTTCTGAGTATGAAAAATTTCTCAAAAAATTTTATAGCAAACGAGCAGCCGAGCCGCCTGATGGAAAGTGGTCATCCTTGCCCATGAACACTCGCAGTGTACGTGGATTACCGACATAACCCTTTGGAAGGCTGTTCCTTAAAATGTGTACTAAACTTCTTCTTTGCAGCATCACCACAGCTTGTACTCCAAGCCTTTGGCCTTCGAATGCCTGCCCTGTGCTGAAGGTTGCGAGGCCTGCGTCGATGGCTCTCCATGTGTAGCTGCCCTCAACTGGGTCGTACGGACCACTATCTTCGCACTGGCTTGCTTCGTCATATCCTGTTTGCCTTTCATAGTCTACTTCACCATCAAATATGGACACGTCAGGGTAAGTATTATTATTATTTCGAGTTGGAAATAGCCGCCTCCTTCTCCCCCAAATCAAATCAAAAATGTTTATTTCTGTGTAAAAAAAACAAATACCTTCAGAAAGTCTACAAGTAACAGGATTTACCCAGTGAAAAAAAACAAAACAATAAAGAGTTATTAGCACTCTTTTAGTTTACATCAATATTAATGTAAATTGCATTGTACATCCAATGTATACCTGACGTTCCCCTTCCTTCAAGTAAATGCTATCATCTGTGACTCTCAACTTCACATAATGCCAATTATAAAATCTACTAAAGTAAAATACACTAAATCATATTAACACTAAAATATATTATACTTAAGTGTCGTGTCAAAAGGAAAAAGAAAATATCATTAATTACACATATTGATACACTTTAACGGAGATTCCATGAGAGATATTTTTAAATTATTGTTCCTAATAACCTGATAAAATATAAAAAAAATGCTTGATACGTAAAACTTATTCGTTCAGCTAGCGTTATTAGATTTTTACCCAGCTAAAGGTCAGAGCCTAGCCTGAAAGTTGAGCTATCAAATGAATCACGAGGAAATTTTTGCGAGTTGCAGAAATATAAACTTTCAAGCGCTATTTCCTGAATTAATTGCCGAGTTTTTAGATAACGGTATTATTTTAAAGGAATGTCGTTAGCCTTATTAATCATATATTGTATTATAAACCTAGGAACATGACATCAACCTTTATCCCTGTTACCAGTTTGCCTAAAATATAACAGATTTTGTTGAACTTAGCTCCTGTTATTAAAATGTGGATAAAAACGTATGTAAAATTAATATGATAAATGTAGACGCTGCAACAAATTGTTTTTTTTTTATGAACCTGCAACTTTAAATCTTCCAATATTAATTACCAAATATATTAAAAGTTGTTTATTAGTTTAAAGGGTCATCCTTTTCCTTTCTCGTCTCGGCTCGTCTGCTCCTTTTCCCCCCTAATATATTTAAACTCTAATATAATAACTCTTAACAGGTAGTTCGCGCAGCCAGTCCAGCTCTCCTCAGGGTGATCGTGCTGGGAGCGCTGCTGATATACTGCACCACGCTGGTGATGTACGGCAGACCGTCTGTGTTCACCTGCACAGCCAGGGTATGGCTGCGGGAGGTCGGGTTCTGCTTGACGTATGGTGCCTTAATGTTGAAGACTTGGAGGTGAGTTTTTTTGGTTTTAAAAACTGATTTTGTAAATAAAATTCCTATGTAGTAATTGGATATGTGCACTTATTTTAATGTATTAGACGCTTCTACATAACGCTACTCAGCAAAGAGTAATTCGAAGAAAATGATACCTACATTGGACCTAAAAAGAGTATATTAAAATGGCGCCTATTTTGAGCTGTTTAAACGGAAGTGACGTTAAAGTTATGAAATTATCGCGAAATGGAATGGTATTGTTCTTAGATAAATCGAATATATTATATATCATACAATAGAGAAATATACTATTAGATTGATTAAATCTGTCTTACTTTAGGTTAGGATCTAAATCAAGCCATCCTATTACAGTAGTGATAGTAGGTCAATCGTTTTGTACAAAGGTATACAGTCTAAATTGGTCGCTCAGGAAATGATAGTCAAAGGAGCATGTTTGGCTGAATCTAGATTCAAGGCAATGACTGTCACTTCGGGATATTAAGTCATATGTCAACGTGAGGCGGCTAACTCTGTGCTGAGGAGACGTAATGGTTTGCGGGAGACAGTGCAGCAAATTACTTGCTATTTCCAGTGTTAGATTTGGGTGTTTATTAAAAGTGAGTTAGTTTCTGTATACTTCGGAATAACGTAGAAAGAGAGAATGAAAGAAATACAGAAACAGTTAATCCAGAGTTTATAAGAAAAAATTTATACAAGACACACTCAATGAGTAAAAAAATAACAAACATGAAGTTAGTTAATGTTTAGGCTTTGAGGTGCTTAAAATATTGGGATACCATAAAATAATTAAAAACTGTAAAATGGCTATTACTATTATCTATACCAATATTCTGAAGAAGTTAAGATTGTGTGTTTGTTAAATTGTAAGGGGTAATCTCGGGATCTATGACTCGATTTTAAAAATTCTTTCACCAATAGATAGCCACATTATTGCTGAGTGTCATAGGCTATATAAAAAAAGGATTGTTAACATTATGCCCAAAAAAGTGGGCACGGGTCAGCTAAACTTTGATAAATTTCTTGGAGATAGAATTTGAGTGATAAATCCTGTCTATAAAATTTTAATACAATTTCGATATCCTTTGAAGTCTGAAAATTATTACCCCGTCACTTCTATCTCGCAACAAGAATCCTTAGTTATATTTTAAATGTAAAATTAGGCTTTGTAACACTTTTACGTCAAGAATACGTGTACTTAATTTCATGATGAAAAATTGGTGGTTCAGTGAAAGGTATAAGATTGAGCTTAGGCTTTTTAATTGAAAACGAAAAATAACTATTTTTTAAAGCGACCAGAGCCGCGGGTAAAAGCTAGTACTTCAATAATAAAAAAATACAACTCCGATCTCACATTGAATGCACATTAACATTTAAATAGTATGCTTATGGAGGCGTTGTCATAACTGACCCAAATTAAATGAACTCATCTGATTTCTATGAAAAAATCGTCAGTTCACGCAACCAAAAGTTGTGACCCAACAAACATAAAGGAACAGTCATATAGTAATTCTTGTTTAAAATCGATTGAAAAGAGCTTGCAAATGAAAATTGAGTATCTTTATTACCCATATTACTTTATTTGTTGATTACGGCTTGTAAATGAAAATTAAATTTTAAACAATTTTCAACGCAATTTCAATAGCTATAATCCGAGCTATTTCATTCGCCGACTCCAACATTCCGAATTAATCTGTACTTTATTAATACATAACTATACCTATACATATATAAATGAATTACTGTTCGTTAGTCTCGCTAAAACTTGAGACGGCTGAATGTATTTATCTTGGTCTTGAAATGTTTTTGGAGGTCTAGGGAAGATTTAAAAGATGGAAAAAATTCGAATAATCGCCGGTAAATCCATAAAACAGCCCTTTTCTATTTCCCATACCAACGTTTATTGAAGCAGTACGAAGCCGGGTCAGCTACTTATAGTATAAAACAAAGTCGCTTTTTGCGTTTGTCCCTTTGTATGCATGATCTTTGAAACTATTCAACGAATTTTGACGCGGTTTTTCTTAATAGATAGATTGATTCAATAGGAAGGTTTATGCATATAATATATGCATAATATATGCAAGCGAAGCCAGTCGCTAGTAAACAATAAAATAATAACAGACATTTTAAAGACTTCATTCAAATATTTCCGTAAGCAAATGTTGCAGACATTTAGACGTGCAGTCAATACTCCGTGTAGGAACAATATTTCAATAAAATTCTATTGGAAGAAAGCTCAAGTTTTTAGCATTCACATAAGTGGGAAAACATTGAATTTGCAAATGTTCTGTTCTGTTGCCAGCTCCTGTATGATTCGCTAAAGGTTTTTGAATTTTTACATTTTGACAGTTCTGAATATCTATGCTTACTTACTGATTATATGTGTGTGAGGATGTGTAATTTATATGTAGGAATTTAGTGGTTTATAATAATGCGTTATAACATTAAGGCGCCCCATACACCTACAATAATATTGTACAATCCTTTAATTGTCTAAAAATGCCACATGAGACAATATAGGCTCGAAAAATATTCAAAATATATAAATTAGCGGAACAAGCATGTTTTGATATATTTGCCGAAGTTATACAGTTAACAAATAAAAACACACTTTTTATCTACTCTAACGTTATTCAGGTATTCAAAACATTTTCTTGTCGACAGGATATCGGTGATCTTCCAAGTACGGTCAGCAAAAGCTGTCAAAATATCGGACATGTATTTGCTCCGGCGCATAGGCGTGATCGTCGGCGTGGCTTGTGTTTTGCTGTCCATACGGACGCTAGTGGCGCCCCCAGCAGTTATTGTGGGCAGAACGAAGGAGGATTTGAAGGCGTATCTTTGTAACACGGACTGGTGGGACCATTCGTTTACGACTCGTAAGTATTATTGATTTAAATGTTAAGCTAAGTTGAGCTCATATGTTCCACGCACACACAAGAACACACACATACTTTCACTCATAAAGCTGTAAATATATAAGTTGGTTATTTTGAATTAATGTAATTACAGAGAAATTAATCAACCACAACACAGTCTATCTTAGTGACTATCATAGTTTTTAAACATAATATATGTCTTAGTTTTAGACTTGTGATTTTATTGTTAGATATTATGTGATTAATTGAATAAATTTATTTTTATTATTCTATACATACATTATATTAAATGAGCTACCACTTGTTTTTTTTAATATCAGAACTTAACAATACACGTTACGTCACGTTTAGATGGTACCACCCTCCAACGGCATGGCTGACCACCTAATACTTGTAGAAAAATGTTACTAATAAAAAGTTATTAAATATTATTTTTCACGAACACCATTTGAAATATCATAATAATATAAAAAGCGGAATATCTGCGTGTATGTTTATGACACCCGACTGATAAGAAGATCGGGAGTGCGCCAACGTTGTACGATTTATGAAAAGTTGTGCAATATTGTGGGTTGTTTTTATTTTAAAACATTTACATGAAGTTGTAAATGTATAGTAAAGGCAGCTTTGTATAGCGAGACAATTTTGTATCTAATTTTAAATATATTTAAGATATAATATAATATAACGTTAATGTTTTTTACTAGCTTTTATTTAACTTCAGTTTTGTATGTATGCATTTATTTATGTATGTATGGTCGTATGTTTACAAATTTTGCAAGGACGATTTGAACCATTTCCAATAGTTCAAGTTACGTTGGTACACCAAGTTAGTATAACTTGGTGTACTTAGGTAACATGGATGACCATTAAGTCATATGGTAAATAAATTTGGCATATCTTCGTTACTTCGGAAACCATACAGTAGACGACCGCTTGGCGCAGTGGTAGCACAACTGCTTTCTGCGCGAAGGGTCGTGGGCTCGAACCCCACACTGGAAAAATATATTTGTAATTTACATTTGTATTTTTCTGGGATCTGAGTATTGCTATATATTGTATGTATCTATTTACAAAAGAATAGTATGTACGAGTACATGTAATTTATTCCGTTATCTAGTTGCTATAACACAAGCTTCTGCTTAGCTTGGAACTAGATGGCGCTCTGTATTAATGTCCTGAAATATTTATTTATTGTTTAATTATTATTATTAATGGAATAAAAATATCGAAACTGATCTGACGAGCAATTGGTAGATGCGCAACGTACAACTGACAGAAAAGCTTTAAATGCTTGTTTTTAATTTATTTTTACTTTTTTGTAAACAGTGGAAGTAATCTTCCTGATGTGGGGGATCAGGCTTTGCATCATGGTGCGGAAGGCGCCGTCTGAGTTCAACGAGAGCCGGTTCATTTCTATGGCGATCTACAATGAGTTCCTTCTGTCCGTCTTTCTTAATATTTCTATGTGAGTATTGCACAATTTTTCTTTGCAATTAGGCAAAAATAAGGCATCATATAATAATAACACCTAAAACCACAGTTAGAGCACGCAAGGTGAAGCCATTTCAAAGTAGACAATTTTGACAAAAGATTCAATTTACAACAATTTATCTACATTAAATAGCGTACATTTCTGAAAACTGCAACGTTTTTTTGGCTTCATTTACGGCAAATATCAGTCTTAGTAGGCTACCTAGCGTTAAATGTCTATGGGAAAACACGAAGATTGCACTACAGCGTTCTCAAGAATTTTTTTCTATGATTAGGTTCTTTTTTTTTTTTCAAGTGCCTATTACCTCTACCATAGAAGTATGAATAAATAGACTTGTATTTTGAGGTAGAAGTAAGTCATACTTCAAGCTAATCTCACCCATGCATACCGCGAAGCCTATTATTATTTCTATCTTGTTATTTTTTTTAATTCTATGAAGTGGCTTCAAAAATTATATTTCTATGGAATTAGTGGACTGTTACTTAAATGGTTAGAGTCATATCTTCAAAATCGGCCTCAATCAGTTGTTGTTGGTAATTCTAACTCTGTGTCATACTTTGCGCGTTCTGGTGTGCCCCAGGGGTCGCATTTGGGGCCCTTGCTTTTTTAAATATTTGTTAACGATATACGAAACCACATTAAACACTGTAAAACCTCTATGTTTGCAGACGACTTAAAAATTTACAAAACAATTAATTCCCACCAAGATTATTATCTTATTCAACAAGATTTAAATGGAATAAAGGAATGGTGCCTTGCTAATGGTATGATTCTCAATGCTTCAAAATGCTTTCATATCAAGTATACTAGAAAGATAAAACCACTTGTTACTGGGTACGAGCTTGACGGCGCACGATTAAGAAGAGTCAGTGAAATTCGTGATCTGGGCATTATAATAGATAGCAAATTGACTTTTGTACCACATATAAACAAATCTGTAAGGAAAGCTGCGCAAATGTTAGGGTTTCTTAAACGTAATGCGTATTGTTTTGGTCCAGAAGTCAAAACAACCCTATATAATGCTCTAGTGCGCTGTCATCTAGAATACGGCAGTGTTATATGGAACCCATTCTATACGACACACTCACAACACATCGAGAGTATACAAAGAACATTTACAAGACATCTAGCATATTTGAGTCCTGGATTCTCGCATAGGCAACCCTACGACCAACGTCTTTTCAAATTCAAGATGACATCTCTACGCAACCGAAGATATCTTACTGACTTGGTATTTCTACACAAAATTTTAAATGGGTATATAAAATGTGAAAATATCACGGAATTAATTAATATTAACATTCCGCATACTTATCCAAGGTCAAGAATAACTAAAATATTTTGTATCCCACTAACGAAGACTAATTTAGGTTTGCAGGCTCCTCTCGTTCGAATACTTAGTGAATATAACAAACTTAACGGGACAATTTCAGGTCTGGATGTATTCGGTAGCAAGCTAGTCCACTTTAAAAGAGATATTTTAAATTATTTTATAAATAGTTCAAACACTACTTCGGAATTCATAGTATAAACAGGTTCTTAATCCTTATTTTATATTTTTATATTTGATTATTTTTTTTTAGCCTCAAAAAGTCCTTTCAATTAATTAATAATTATTATTATATAAAGCCTTAAAATACGTTTTCGGCCAATATTATGTACACCGTTTTTGTCATGCATAATAGATAATTGTTACCTAAAGTATTTGTTTGTGTATATTTGATTATGTATGATATGGTTGTACTCAATAAATAAATAAATAAAAATTAAAAAAAATAAATAAGTGGTGAGACGAGCTGGACGCCCTCCTGATGGTAAGAGGAACGCCAGCTCATAACCAATGTAGTGCTACCCAGAACTTTGCTCCGGGCAGGAGTTCACTACATTGACGCTCTCCACTTTGAGTCATAAGAAATGTTAATAAGCAATTGCTTATTATTCAATAAACTTAATTACTTATACTTAATTGCATTCGGACAACAATGGACTTACGGCCAAATACTCATTCTCAAATTAAATTTAAGCACGCCCTAAAACTCGTAATATTGTCAGAATTGTATGGCGAACTGTCAAATCGGACCGGTTTAAGTTGTACTTAAATTCAAGTTGCGTTTCAGTAGTCCAGTATTACACACATAGATTCTCAAAGAAAAGCGGGCCGAGTCACCAGTATAATAAAAAAAAAAGATTACATTATTAGCTGGAATATCTTTAAAAAATAAAAAGGGCCGGACGCAATCTGAACGTACATTTCATATTTATGTTAATTGCTTTTATTTTCTAATTAAAAGTCCACAGTCCCTAGGAACCTCATTAAATTGCGAGGATTTTCTTCCTCTCGAATTGTCTACCAACTTAAAGTTGATTGTTTCGTTGTATAAACATTTTATTTTTAATATAATGGTTATGAGACTGATTCAGCATTAGACAAAGTTTTATTTTTATTTAGCATTAGCTGTGCTATGGTTTTACCCGACGAAGTCACGAGCAACGGCTAGTTTATAATATTAGTGGCATAGGATAGGATAGGCCTTGACAACAACTTTCTAGCAAGTATAGGTCACGTCATTTATGTTTAGCGCTGGACGAGAATAGCTGCGCATCGGTAGAATCGCGCTCGTAATTGACGTATTGGTGCGAGAAAGACAACACAACTGGGACAACCAATCAACGCTCGCGCACCCGACGATCATCCGACGACCGCGCCGTCCCCTCGATACCTTATTTTTGACTTCTGCGCAGGTTTCGTTCAGCGGTAAACATTCGTGACGCGACCTATACTGAACGCAAAACTGTTATATTTAAAACGGGATTACAATTTCCCGAAGCCACAAATCGCGCGAAACGGCCGCGAAGCGCTGCGGCTGACATTTTTCATAAGAAAACACAATGCATTCAGCTAACAATAACTCCTTCCGTGCAATATTTATGCAAAACCTCAGCGCGGAGTCGTCGTGATTTATAAACCATTTTATAAGAGAAATGTTTAGAGCTACCCGCGATTACTTGAAGAAAACATTGTTTATGAAATTGACTATAGTTTTCTTAGGACTAGTTTACATTGAACTACTTATGTCCAGCTTGATTCGTAATTTTTGAAGCAAATGTAATTTTGCACAAGCCGTTTAATTAAAGCAAATTTCGGGAATTCCTTTCTTTAGGGCACCTCTATGGTACCTAAGCTACGTCCCTTCCAAATTTCAAGAACCTACGTTTAGCCGTTTAAGCTGTGCTGTTGATATATCAGTCAGTCAGTCAGTTTCTCCTTTTATATATGTATATAGATTAATTAATATGAGAGTAGTAGTGAATTGTCAGCCATTCCTTTTAGGCTCTCACTAGGATTGAAATTTTTTAACCGACTTCAAAAAAAGGAGGACGATTCTCAATTCAACTAAATATATAATTTAAGTTCTATAGATTCCACTGGTGGAACGTAATGATTCGTTTATTTATTTATGAAGAGAGACAGAGAGAGAATTGAAGATGAATTGTTCATAAGATTATGGTATCTCTAAAAAAAATAAAAAAATTATGGTCTCACGAACACTACCATCACCAAAGGAGATATATGTTAATAGATCAAGAGCCAGCGGCCCCCAGACCTTCGTTAAAGTATAAAAGCTGTAAGTTTTTAAAATAGTTCTCATTGTATACAATAAATGATAGCTAACACATGTATCCCTCGCGCTCGCACTTACATTAGACTTTTGATGTGCCTGGCAACAAAAAGGAACTACTTAAACTGCCTGGCTATTAAGAAAACATCATTTGAAGGTTCTCCAAATAACATATATCAATTGCAGCTTTTATACTATACCGAAAGTAACACACGATTTTACACACCTTTATTTCCTGATATCTGCGAAAGCCACCGCGACCCAAGTTTCATAGACGGGGTTCGTTCTTACCTGTGTTGGGGACATACATTGAGAAACTTACAGCTTTTATACTTTAACGAAGGTCTGGGGGCCGCTGGCTCTTAGAATATAACCTCTGTTCTACCATCCCAGTCTACGACAGAGAACGGTTACTCACGCGAACTATGTAACAACCCCGTCAGCTATGCAAATCGATGCAATAAACTATAAGCTTACAATTTATGTAAAAGTCCCGCTGACATGCATCTTCTTTCGCTATTTGAAAACTTCGACTTTTCTTCTGCTATACATTTTCTTTGGAAATTTCGATGCTTCTATTTTAGATTAACATATTTATGTTTAGTAAATCCTTCCTAGTTACTAATATAATAAATGTGAAAGTTTGTGAAAATGTATGTATGGGTGTATGTTTGTTATTATTTTATTCAGAAACAACTGAACCGATTAAGTTGAAATTTGGTATGTAGATAGGAGATACCTTTGATTAACACATAGAATACTTTGTAACCTTTACCTTGAAACATTCCGGGGACGGGAACAACGCGGCTGACACCACGCGGCACAGCTAGTTTTCTATATATCCATACTAATGTTATAAATGTGAAAGTGTTTGTTTGTCCTTCCTTCACGCCGTAACTAAGCAATAAATCGACCTGATTTTTAGCATACAGTTAGTTGAAAAGATGGAAAGTAACATAGACTACTTTTCAACTGTAAAAAAGAGTTATAAGGAGGGAAGGCGGGGTCAAAGTTTATATGAAAGTCCACTCGGATGGAGTCGCGGGCAACAGCTAGTTAGGTACATAAAGAACAGACAAATATCAGATTCAAGTATTAAATTCTAGTTGAATATAAATGAAATGCTCCAGAAATTTTGATTCGTTGGTTACAGAAGTAACTCGAAAGTAATTTCGCGTTTATTGTGGATTGTAATTAGGAGCTGTCGGCGGCAATGAATCATTTATTGGTCTGTCGATAACTGTCACGAATCAGATATAATGCGACAAGGAACGGAGGTATCTTTGTTATTTGTTATGAACGGGAAAGCTGTGGGTATTTAATTTGGGCGGCTTACACGTGTTATTAGGGTGTGCTCTGTTTTATTGGATATATCTTACAATTTGTTTGTCTTATTCGTGTCTGTTTATGAAAATCTCAAGAATTAATGAATTATTTTTTCTTGCATCTTGTATTAAGTTATTAATGTTTTTAGCTGATAATTAGCATTAACGGGTCGTCTGTCTATCTACATATTATCTTTTGTGCTTAAACATAAAACCTGTTGAACCTTTTTTCATGCAGTTTTACAATTAAGTAGCTAATAGTTCTGCAATTAAATATTAGAAATATACAAATCAAATTTCCTTTCTGAGACATAAATTCGTTAACTATTCAAAAAATTTCTTATATCCAACAGTTCTAGTATTTAAAAAAATACCTTGTACAGATAAATACAAAATTGAATGAATTACTGTTGGTATGTCAACAACCTTTCAAGTCGCCTGTACCTCGTATTCAGGGTATCAGCATCCATTAGGAGGTTGAATCCGGGTAATTATCCCGCAAAAGCCTTCATCCGGTAATCACTCAGCTGCCCCTGTCAACCGAATTGCCTTATTTATGAGTCGCAAACAGATAATTAATGATTTCACTGGACTAGCGTGTGCGTTCTGTAATTAAGATAATATTAGGTTCATATTAGGCTGTTTTAAATCGATTTTGATTAACGCGTTAAACGCGTTGGATTGTTATTGTAAAAAAAAAACAATTTGCTACAATCATGCTTTTATTTACGGCTAGTAATCAATATTGCTGTTGCTACCTAAAAATTAAAATAAGTTCCTTTGTTGCAGGCTTTTTCTTCAGTCTCCGGCCAACCCAGATCTCTTGTACATAATATTTTTCTGCCACACCCAACTTACTGTTACTCTGTTGCTGTGCTTTATATTTGGGAGTAAGGTAAGCAATGTTATAAAAGACATAACAGTCATAATTGAGTCATTAGATTAGCACAAAGGAAATTCTTTAAAGATATCTAATCTTCGTGTAAGCCAAAACTCGAGCCAAAACCAAAACCTTTACGTTCTCAGAAGAAGGCTTTAAAATTTAAAGAATTGACGTTCTTAAGTATCTGACTTTATTGAGATTAAATGAATTGATTTTACCTATTTATAATTAAAATAATGTAATAATTTAATTCGTATATTGACAGGCTTACATGGTTTACAAGGGGCAGGGGAAAGACGACAGGGAGAAGACCGGCAAGTTTCGATCGAAGCCTGCAGAATCTACCTACACTATGACTACCAATAAGAGTACTCGCTTCTGTGATAATATGACTGAGAGGGAGTTGGAGGTTTGTTCTTTACCATGAAATCAATTTTAGCACTGAGACACCAAAATAATATCCGTTATTATGTTCGTTCGTTCGTAAGTTCTTTTCTATAGTAAAATTTTGTATAAGAAATTAAAGAGACTTATCAAATTGCTTTTTAAAAAACTTCGCTCATTTTAAAGTCTATGTACAGGTTGCCATTATTTACGAAGTCATTATCCCCTTACGATTATCTTTGTTCTTAATTATATTCCATACTAATAATAGACTTTTGTAGGAGGAGTTCAAGAAGATATGCAATCAGCTGGAGAAATTAAGAGAGCGTTGTATACCAGTAAACCACATACCTAGGAAGATAACAGCCATGTTAGACGCAGCATCATTACACGAACGCAAACCGGGCACCTCAGAAGCCCCTCTAAAACTAAACACTGTGTTCAGCGCTGTAGCTGACAGACTCATGTGTACTGTCACACCAGCCGAAGAATCGAGCAGCAGTGGAAGAGACCTGCCCTTCGACCCGCCGTCCTACAAACCCAAGTTCACCCCCACAAAGAGCATAGAAAACAGCAACGCCGATCAAAGCCAAACTGACATTACCACAGATTCTCCAAAAAGGAAAGTGGATGACGAAAATGGGGTATTCAAAATTTCTGGAGAAGCAAATTGTGGGGATATTCGACCGCCTGAAGTTAGGCCGGATGTTAATAGGAACGGTTATAAGGATAAAAGGGAAGAGGTCAAGTCTAGTCCTGGGTCTGATGTGAAGAGTGTAAGATCAGGCCACGCGAGGACACACGCGATAGTTATTAATCTAGACGATAAAAGCCGATTCACTGAAGAAGTCACCGTTTAAATTAGTTAACCTTATCGTTCTTGTGATATAGCTTTGTGCTAAATTATTGCTAGTTCCGTGGTTCGATCGACATTAAATCCCATTTCATTATTTTATGTAATATTATGTAATTGAAGTTCGAAACATTTTTGTTATCTGTGTTATAATTAATTTATATGCTTGTAATTTGTGGCGTCCTGCCACAGATTAAATATGACATAAGCTATCTGTGGCGTGACATATGTCAACTGTCATTTGCTGAGCCTTTTAAATTTAAATATTTTGTTAGTTCGTTGTTAATTTATTAAAATTGTCATCGCAATTATTATTATATTGAAAAGTAGATAAATATATGCTAGTCTTTACTGTGATTCAAAATATAAAATTGTTAAGACGTAATAATATTATTATTAATATTAATTAGCCATATATGCATATCATAGAATCGTTGTGTATGTTAGTTTGTTGTAAATATCAGTATTAAGAGACAGTATTATATTTATATAAATTTAAGTGTAAACGTTGTTTTTAAAATTAATTAATTTGTAAAGCGTTTTCATTTAAGTGTAATGTAAAAATATTAATTCTAATTGGTGCTTCTCAAATTAGGAAGAGTCTTAGAGAATGCGATTATATAAAGTAAATAATGTTAATTAATTTAAATATTCAGTGGTAGGTAAAATAATGAATATTACCGTAACATTTTAAACGCCGATACGTTGTATTTCGTAAGATTGTAAACAAATGAAGGATTGTGAATAAAGCATAGTTATTGCACTAAAACTGTAAAAGTTTTGTAAAAAAAATTCATTCGTCATTTCATTTGACAATTTAACAGATTCTCTTTGATATATTTTCAATCTATCAAAAAACAATTCGTTAATTTGCAAATAGTAGGCAAGTTCTGTTCGCAATATATCCCAGTTCATTGAGCGAGTGCAGTGTTTTCAAATTCATTTTAAAAATAAAATATTCACTTCCAATTAAAAGTTACAATACAAAAGTACTAGGTACAGTCAACAAAAAAATGAATATGTTCACTACAAAACTTTAATACTAAAACATTTCAAAGTATTTTGAAAAATGAAAAATGGTATTATTTCTATTATTATTCCGCCCCCTTTTCGACACTTATAAATTACAGAATCTTTTAGTATTGAGACGATGTTGTATATTTTTGTTGCGAGCTCTACTTTCATACCAGTAACGCTTTTATTTATTACAAAATAACGTAAAATTCCAAA
>JADANM010006098.1:918477-934781 GCA_026213755.1 Eurema hecabe
TTTGGAATTTTACGTTATTTTGTAATAAATAAAAGCGTTACTGGTATGAAAGTAGAGCTCGCAACAAAAATATACAACATCGTCTCAATACTAAAAGATTCTGTAATTTATAAGTGTCGAAAAGGGGGCGGAATAATAATAGAAATAATACCATTTTTCATTTTTCAAAATACTTTGAAATGTTTTAGTATTAAAGTTTTGTAGTGAACATATTCATTTTTTTGTTGACTGTACCTAGTACTTTTGTATTGTAACTTTTAATTGGAAGTGAATATTTTATTTTTAAAATGAATTTGAAAACACTGCACTCGCTCAATGAACTGGGATATATTGCGAACGGAACTCGCCTACTATTTGCAAATTAACGAATTGTTTTTTGATAGATTGAAAATATATCAAAGAGAATCTGTTAAATTGTCAAATGAAATGACGAATGAATTTTTTTACAAAACTTTTACAGTTTTAGTGCAATAACTATGCTTCATTCACAATCCTTCAACTTAAAATGTTACGGTAAGATTCATTACTTTACCTACCACTGAATATATCAATTCAATTAACATTATTTACTTTATATAATCGCATTCTCTAAGACTCTTCCTAATTTGAGAAGCACCAATTAGAATTAATATTTTTACATTACACTTAAAGGAAAACGCTTTACAAATTAATTAATTTTAAAAACAACGTTTACACTTAAATTTATATAAATATAATACTGTCTCTTAATACTGATATTTACAACAAACTAACATACACAACGATTCTATGATATGCATATATGGCTAATTAATATTAATAATAATATTATTACGTCTTAACAATTTTATATTTTGAATCACAGTAAAGACTAGCATATATTTATCTACTTTTTCAATATAATGATAATTGTGATGACAATTTTAATAAATTAACAACGAACTAACAAAATATTTAAATTTAAAAGGCTCAGCAAATGACAGTTGACATATGTCACGCCACAGATAGCTCATGTCATATTTAATCTGTGGCAGGACGCCACAAATTACAAGCATATAAATTAATTATTACATAGATAATAAAAATGTAACGAACTTCAATTACATAATATTACATAAAATAATTAAATGGGATTTAATGTCGATCGAACCACGGAACTAGCAATAATTTAGCACAAAGCTATATCACAAGAACGATAAGGTTAACTAATTTAAACGGTGACTTCTTCAGTGAATCGGCTTTTATCGTCTAGATTAATAACTATCGCGTGTGTTCTCGCGTGGCCAGACCTTACACTCTTCACATCAGACCCAGGACTAGACTTGATCTCTTCCCTTTTATCCTTATAACCGTTTCTATTAACATCCGGCCTTACTTCAGGCGGTCGAATATCCCCACAATTTGCTTCTCCAGAAATTTTGAATACCCCATTTTCGTCATCAACTTTCCTTTTTGGAGAATCAGTGGTAATGTCAGTTTGGCTTTGATCGGCGTTGCTGTTTTCTATGCTCTTTGTGGGGGTGAACTTGGGTTTGTAGGACGGCGGGTCGAAGGGCAGGTCTCTTCCACTGCTGCTAGATTCTTCGGCTGGGGTGACAGTACACATGAGCCTGTCAGCTACAGCGCTGAACACAGTGTTCAGTTTTAGAGGGGCTTCTGAGGTGCCCGGTTTGCGTTCGTGTAATGACGCTGCGTCTAACATTGCTGTTATCTTTCTCGGTATGTGGTTTACTGGTATACAACGCTCTCTTAATTTCTCCAGCTGATTGCATATCTTCTTGAACTCCTCCTAGAAAAGTCTATTATTAGTATGGAATATAATTAAGAACAAATATTATCGTAAGGTGATAATGACTTCCTAAATAATAGCATCCTGTACATAGATTTTAAAATGAGCGATGTTTTTTAAAAAGCAATTTGATAAGTCTCTTTAATTTCTTATACAGAATTTTACTATAGGAAAGAACTTTTGAAACTCCTCTAGACATAATAACAAATATCATTTCGGCGGTTCAGTGCTAAAATTGATTTCATGGTAAAGAACAAACCTCCAATTCTCTCTCAGTCATATTATCACAGAAGCGAGTACTCTTATTGGTAGTCATGGTGTAGGTAGATTCTGCAGGCTTCGATCGAAACTTGCCGGTCTTCTCCCTGTCATCTTTCCCCTGCCCCTTGTAAACCATGTAAGCCTGTCAATATACGAATTAAATTATTACATTATTTTAATTATAAATAGGTAAAATCAATTCATTTAATCTCAATAAAGTCAGATACTTAAGAACGTCAATTCTTTAAATTTTAAAGCCTTCTTCTGAGAACGTAAAGGTTTTGGTTTTGGCTCGAGTTTTGGCTTACACGAAGATTAGATATCTTTAAAGAATTTCCTTTGTGCTAATCTAATGACTCAATTATGACTGTTATGTCTTTTATAACATTGCTTACCTTACTCCCAAATATAAAGCACAGCAACAGAGTAACAGTAAGTTGGGTGTGGCAGAAAAATATTATGTACAAGAGATCTGGGTTGGCCGGAGACTGAAGAAATAGCCTGCAACAAAGGAACTTATTTTAATTTTTAGGTAGCAACTGCAATGTGATGATTACTAGTCTTAACTAGTCGTAAATAAAAGCATGAAGCAAATTGTTTATTTCCTTTTTACAATAACAATCCAACGCGTTTACGTAAGCAACTCACATTTTGAAAAATCTCACGTGAGATTGGGGGTTGGGTTAGTAAAATCTCACGACATCTCACTATCCAGAAAATTAAAAAAAAACACCTCACGTTATAAATGGACGGGTCCATTAATTACGTGAGGCAATTTCTAATGATTTCCACGAATCTTAATTTAAAGTAATAGCTTTTAAAATAAAAAATCAACTCCCTCACTCAAAACTTCTGAGGAAGTTAAAAAAGTCAAATCGACTTTACTGTTTCAAATCGGTTCAAAACAGCCTAATATGAACCTAATATTATCTTAATTACAGAACGCACACGCTAGTCCAGTGAAATCATTAATTATCTGTTTGCGACTCATAAATAAGGCAATTCGGTTGACAGGGGCAGCTGAGTGATTACCGGATGAAGGCTTTTGCGGGATAATTACCCGGATTCAACCTCCTAATGGATGCTGATACCCTGAATACGAGGTACAGGCGACTTGAAAGGTTGTTGACATGCCAACACTAATTCATTAATGCAATTTTGTATTTGTCTGTACAAGGTATTTTTTTAAATAATAGAACTGTTGGATATAAGAAAATTTTTGAATAGTTAACGAATTTAAAAGATAATGTCTGAGAAAGGAATTTTGATTTGTATATTTCTAATATTTAATTGCAAAAGTATTAGCTACTTAATTGTAAAACTGCATGAAAAAAGGTTCAACAGGTTTTATGTTTAAGCACAAAAGATAATATGTAGATAGACAGACGACCCGTTAATGCTAATTATCAGCTTAAAACATTTACTAACTTAATACAAGATGCAAGAAAAAATAATTTATTAATTCTTGAGATATTCACAAACAGTCACGAGACACACAAATCGTAATATATATTACCAACTAGCTGAGCCCGCGACTTCGCCCGCGTAGAAAAGTGACTTTGGGCAGCATTTTTGAAAATGCCTAACCCGCGCCAACAAACGTTCAGCGAGTTCAACGTAATTCTTTAAATTGCCATACCTTTTTTATTTATCAACCGATTGACATGAATTAAATACTAAATGTTAAGTGATGCTTATCACAATATAACATTGAAAACCCCATAGATATGATATGATAGATAGGATAAGCCGTTTCTGAGATTAGCCAGCATAAACAAACAGACAAACAGACAGACAGACAAAAATTCCAAAAATCATTGTTTTGGGTTCTATTGCGTTAATAAAGGTCTCCTATAATATTTTTTCTCGTATATCTTCCATGTACAGACAGCGACTTGTTACGTTTTTATTATATGTATAGATAAAACAGGGCACACCCTAATAATACACGTGTAAGCCGCCCAAATTAAATACCCACAGCTTTCCCGTTCATAACAAATAACAAAGATACCTCCGTTCCTTGTCGCATTATATCTGATTCGTGACAGTTATCGACAGACCAATAAATGATTCATTGCCGCCGACAGCTCCTAATTACAATCCACAATAAACGCGAAATTACTTTCGAGTTACTTCTGTAACCAACGAATCAAAATTTCTGGAGCATTTCATTTATATTCAACTAGAATTTAATACTTTAATCTGATATTTGTCTGTTCTTTATGTACCTAACTAGCTGTTGCCCGCGACTCCGTCCGCGTGGACTTTCATATAAACTTTGACCCCGCCTTCCCTCCTTATAACCCTTTTTTCCAGTTGAAAAGTAGTCTATGTTACTTTCCATCTTTTCAACTAACTGTTTACCAAAAATCAGGTCGATTTATTGCTTAGTAACGGCGTGAAGGAAGGACAGACAAACAACCAAACACACTTTCACATTTATAATATTAGTATGGATATTCGTTGTTCACGTTCCCGAAACACTACCAGGATGCAAAGTATTTTATGTGTTAATCACGGGTATCATCTATCTACGTACCAAATTTCAAATAAATCGGTCCAGTTGTTTCTGCATAAAAGAATAACAAACATACATCCATACATACATTCTCACAAACTTTCATATTTATTATATTAGTAGGAAGGATATACTAAACATAAATATGTTAATCTAAAATAGAAGCATCGAAATTTCCAAGGAAAATGTATAGCAAAAGAAAAGTCGAAGTTTTCAAACAACGAAAGAAGATGCATGTCAGCGGGACTTTTACATAAATTGTAAGCTTATAGTTTATTGCATCGATTTGCATAGCTGACGGGGTTGTTACATAGTTCGCGTGAGTAACCGTTCTCTGTCGTAGACTGGGATGGTAGATCAGTGGTTAACATATATCTCCTTTGGTGATGGTAGTGTTCGTGAGACCATAACATTTTTTTTTAATTTTTTTTTTTTAATTTTTTGATTTTTTTTAGAGATACCATAATCTTATGAACAATTCATCTTCAATTCTCTCTCTGTCTCTCTTCATAAATAAACGAATCATTACGTTCCACCAGTGGAATCTATAGAACTTAAATTATATATTTAGTTGAATTGAGAATCGTCCTCCTTATTTTGAAGTCGGTTTAAAAATTTCAATCCTAGTGAGACCCTATAAGGAATGGCTGACAATTCACTACTACTCTCATATTAATTAATCTATATACATATAATATAAAAGAAGAAACTGACTGACTGACTGATATATCAACGCACAGCTTAAAGTACTCAGGAGGTGTACTAAGAAAGGAATTCCCGAAATTCGCTTTAATTAAACGGCTTGTGCAAAATTACATTTACTTCAAAAATTACTAATGCTGGACATGAGTTTAATGTAAACTAGCCCTAAGAAAACTATAGTCAATTTCATAAACAATGTTTTCTTCAAGTAATCGCGGGTAGTTTAAAACATTTCTCGTATAAAATGGTTTATAAATCACGACGACTCCGCGCTGAGGTTTTGCATAAATATTGCACGGAAGGAGTTATTGTTAGCTGAATGCATTGTGTTTTCTTATGAAAAATGTCAGCCGCAGCGCTTCGCGGCCGTTTCGCGCGATTTGTGGCTTCGGGAAATTGTAATCCCGTTTTAAATATAACAGTTTTGCGTTCAGTATAGGTCGCGTCACGAATCTTTAGTGCTGAACGAAACCTGCGCAGAAGTCAAAAATAAGGTATCGAGGTAGCGGCGCGGCGCGCGGGGCGCGTGATCATCGGGTGCGCGAGCGTTGATTGGTTGTCCCAGTCGTGTTGTCTTTGAGCACCAATGCGTCAATTACGAGCGCGATTCTACCGATGCGCAGCTATTCTCGTCCAGCGCTAAACGTAAATGACGCGACCTATACTTACTAGCCGTTGCTCGTGACTTCGTCCCCGTCGATTTCTTTTTCCATTATTTCTTCGCTTCTATTATTCGCAGCGTGATGTTATGTAGCCTAAACCCTCTCTCGATAAATGGTTTATTCAATAAAAAAATAATTTTTCAATTCGAACCAGTACTTCCTGAGATTAGCGCCTCCGAGCAAACAAACTCTTCAGCTTTATATATTGTAGTATAGATAGTATAGATGTGAAAATTTGTGAGAATGTATGTTTGATATTCTTTCATGCAGTAAACGGTTGGACTGCCCTGGTATTAAAAGGTAATGGATTTACACATGATACTTTGTACCCCGGTATTGTTCCAAGAACGGGAACAACGCAGGTAATTTACGTTCTTAGTGCATACTGCACAACTGTGGAACTCTGCCGGAGTCTCTGTTCCCCGATACCTACAACCTGGGGATCTTCAAGTGGAGAGTGAACAGGTACCTCATAGGTACGCGCTCCACTCTAGACAACTTCACTTAACATCAGGTGAGTTGTGGTCAAGCGCTAACCTGTTTTTCTTTAAAAAAAAGGTTAAACCACAGCACAGCTAGTGCTAAATAAAAATAAAACTTTATCTATTGCTAAATCAGTCTCATAATCATTATATTAAAAATAAAATGTTTATACAACGAAACAATCAACTTTAAGTTGGTAGACAATTCGAGAGGAGGAAAATCCTCGCAATTTAATGAGGTTCCTAGGGACTGTGGACTTTTAATTAGAAAATAAAAGCAATTAACATAAATATGAAATGTACGTTCAGATTGCGTCCGGCCCTTTTTATTTTTTAAAGATATTCCAGCTAATAATGTAATCTTTTTTTTTTATTATACTGGTGACTCGGCCCGCTTTTCTTTGAGAATCTATGTGTGTAATACTGGACTACTGAAACGCAACTTGAATTTAAGTACAACTTAAACCGGTCCGATTTGACAGTTCGCCATACAATTCTGACAATATTACGAGTTTTAGGGCGTGCTTAAATTTAATTTGAGAATGAGTATTTGGCCGTAAGTCCATTGTTGTCCGAATGCAATTAAGTATAAGTAATTAAGTTTATTGAATAATAAGCAATTGCTTATTAACATTTCTTATGACTCAAAGTGGAGAGCGTCAATGTAGTGAACTCCTGCCCGGAGCAAAGTTCTGGGTAGCACTACATTGGTTATGAGCTGGCGTTCCTCTTACCATCAGGAGGGCGTCCAGCTCGTCTCACCACTTATTTATTTTTTTTAATTTTTATTTATTTATTTATTGAGTACAACCATATCATACATAATCAAATATACACAAACAAATACTTTAGGTAACAATTATCTATTATGCATGACAAAAACGGTGTACATAATATTGGCCGAAAACGTATTTTAAGGCTTTATATAATAATAATTATTAATTAATTGAAAGGACTTTTTGAGGCTAAAAAAAAATAATCAAATATAAAAATATAAAATAAGGATTAAGAACCTGTTTATACTATGAATTCCGAAGTAGTGTTTGAACTATTTATAAAATAATTTAAAATATCTCTTTTAAAGTGGACTAGCTTGCTACCGAATACATCCAGACCTGAAATTGTCCCGTTAAGTTTGTTATATTCACTAAGTATTCGAACGAGAGGAGCCTGCAAACCTAAATTAGTCTTCGTTAGTGGGATACAAAATATTTTAGTTATTCTTGACCTTGGATAAGTATGCGGAATGTTAATATTAATTAATTCCGTGATATTTTCACATTTTATATACCCATTTAAAATTTTGTGTAGAAATACCAAGTCAGTAAGATATCTTCGGTTGCGTAGAGATGTCATCTTGAATTTGAAAAGACGTTGGTCGTAGGGTTGCCTATGCGAGAATCCAGGACTCAAATATGCTAGATGTCTTGTAAATGTTCTTTGTATACTCTCGATGTGTTGTGAGTGTGTCGTATAGAATGGGTTCCATATAACACTGCCGTATTTGAGATGACAGCGCACTAGAGCATTATATAGGGTTGTTTTGACTTCTGGACCAAAACAATACGCATTACGTTTAAGAAACCCTAACATTTGCGCAGCTTTCCTTACAGATTTGTTTATATGTGGTACAAAAGTCAATTTGCTATCTATTATAATGCCCAGATCACGAATTTCACTGACTCTTCTTAATCGTGCGCCGTCAAGCTCGTACCCAGTAACAAGTGGTTTTATCTTTCTAGTATACTTGATATGAAAGCATTTTGAAGCATTGAGAATCATACCATTAGCAAGGCACCATTCCTTTATTCCATTTAAATCTTGTTGAATAAGATAATAATCTTGGTGGGAATTAATTGTTTTGTAAATTTTTAAGTCGTCTGCAAACATAGAGGTTTTACAGTGTTTAATGTGGTTTCGTATATCGTTAACAAATATTTAAAAAAGCAAGGGCCCCAAATGCGACCCCTGGGGCACACCAGAACGCGCAAAGTATGACACAGAGTTAGAATTACCAACAACAACTGATTGAGGCCGATTTTGAAGATATGACTCTAACCATTTAAGTAACAGTCCACTAATTCCATAGAAATATAATTTTTGAAGCCACTTCATAGAATTAAAAAAAATAACAAGATAGAAATAATAATAGGCTTCGCGGTATGCATGGGTGAGATTAGCTTGAAGTATGACTTACTTCTACCTCAAAATACAAGTCTATTTATTCATACTTCTATGGTAGAGGTAATAGGCACTTGAAAAAAAAAAAAGAACCTAATCATAGAAAAAAATTCTTGAGAACGCTGTAGTGCAATCTTCGTGTTTTCCCATAGACATTTAACGCTAGGTAGCCTACTAAGACTGATATTTGCCGTAAATGAAGCCAAAAAAACGTTGCAGTTTTCAGAAATGTACGCTATTTAATGTAGATAAATTGTTGTAAATTGAATCTTTTGTCAAAATTGTCTACTTTGAAATGGCTTCACCTTGCGTGCTCTAACTGTGGTTTTAGGTGTTATTATTATATGATGCCTTATTTTTGCCTAATTGCAAAGAAAAATTGTGCAATACTCACATAGAAATATTAAGAAAGACGGACAGAAGGAACTCATTGTAGATCGCCATAGAAATGAACCGGCTCTCGTTGAACTCAGACGGCGCCTTCCGCACCATGATGCAAAGCCTGATCCCCCACATCAGGAAGATTACTTCCACTGTTTACAAAAAAGTAAAAATAAATTAAAAACAAGCATTTAAAGCTTTTCTGTCAGTTGTACGTTGCGCATCTACCAATTGCTCGTCAGATCAGTTTCGATATTTTTATTCCATTAATAATAATAATTAAACAATAAATAAATATTTCAGGACATTAATACAGAGCGCCATCTAGTTCCAAGCTAAGCAGAAGCTTGTGTTATAGCAACTAGATAACGGAATAAATTACATGTACTCGTACATACTATTCTTTTGTAAATAGATACATACAATATATAGCAATACTCAGATCCCAGAAAAATACAAATGTAAATTACAAATATATTTTTCCAGTGTGGGGTTCGAGCCCACGACCCTTCGCGCAGAAAGCAGTTGTGCTACCACTGCGCCAAGCGGTCGTCTACTGTATGGTTTCCGAAGTAACGAAGATATGCCAAATTTATTTACCATATGACTTAATGGTCATCCATGTTACCTAAGTACACCAAGTTATACTAACTTGGTGTACCAACGTAACTTGAACTATTGGAAATGGTTCAAATCGTCCTTGCAAAATTTGTAAACATACGACCATACATACATAAATAAATGCATACATACAAAACTGAAGTTAAATAAAAGCTAGTAAAAAACATTAACGTTATATTATATTATATCTTAAATATATTTAAAATTAGATACAAAATTGTCTCGCTATACAAAGCTGCCTTTACTATACATTTACAACTTCATGTAAATGTTTTAAAATAAAAACAACCCACAATATTGCACAACTTTTCATAAATCGTACAACGTTGGCGCATTCCCGATCTTCTTATCAGTCGGGTGTCATAAACATACACGCAGATATTCCGCTTTTTATATTATTATGATATTTCAAATGGTGTTCGTGAAAAATAATATTTAATATCTTTTTATTAGTAACATTTTTCTACAAGTATTAGGTGGTCAGCCATGCCGTTGGAGGGTGGTACCATCTAAACGTGACGTAACGTGTATTGTTAAGTTAGGATATTAAAAAACAAGTGGTAGCTCATTTCATATAATGTATGTATATAATAATAATAAAAATAAATTTATTCAATTAATCACATAATATCTAACAATAAAATCACAAGTCTAAAACTAAGAGCTATATTATGTTTAAAAACTATGATAATCACTAGGATAGACTGTGTTGTGGTTGATTAATTTCTCTGTAATTACATTAATTCAAAATAACCAACTTATTATTATATTTTCAGCTTTATGAGTGAAAGTATGTGTGTGTGTGTGTGTGCGTGGAACATATGAGCTCAACTTAGCTTAACATTTAAATCAATAACACTTACGTGTCGTAAACGAATGGTCCCACCAGTCCGTGTTACAAAGATACGCCTTCAAATCCTCCTTCGTTCTGCCCACAATCACTGCTGGGGGCGCCACTAGCGTCCGTATGGACAGCAAAACACAAGCCACGCCGACGATCACGCCTATGCGCCGGAGCAAATACATGTCCGATATTTTGACAGCTTTTGCTGACCGTACTTGGAAGATCACCGATATCCTGTCGACAAGAAAATGTTTTGAATACCTGAATAACGTTAGAGTAGATAAAAAGTGTGTTTTTATTTGTTAACTGTATAACTTCGGCAAATATATCAAAACATGCTTGTTCCGCTAATTTATATATTTTGAATATTTTTCGAGCCTATATTGTCTCATGTGGCATTTTTAGACAATTAAAGGATTGTACAATATTATTGTAGGTGTATGGGGCGCCTTAATGTTATAACGCATTATTATAAACCACTAAATTCCTACATATAAATTACACATCCTCACACACATATAATCAGTAAGTAAGCATAGATATTCAGAACTGTCAAAATGTAAAAATTCAAAAACCTTTAGCGAATCATACAGGAGCTGGCAACAGAACAGAACATTTGCAAATTCAATGTTTTCCCACTTATGTGAATGCTAAAAACTTGAGCTTTCTTCCAATAGAATTTTATTGAAATATTGTTCCTACACGGAGTATTGACTGCACGTCTAAATGTCTGCAACATTTGCTTACGGAAATATTTGAATGAAGTCTTTAAAATGTCTGTTATTATTTTATTGTTTACTAGCGACTGGCTTCGCTTGCATATATTATGCATATATTATATGCATAAACCTTCCTATTGAATCAATCTATCTATTAAGAAAAACCGCGTCAAAATTCGTTGAATAGTTTCAAAGATCATGCATACAAAGGGACAAACGCAAAAAGCGACTTTGTTTTATACTATAAGTAGCTGACCCGGCTTCGTACTGCTTCAATAAACGTTGGTATGGGAAATAGAAAAGGGCTGTTTTATGGATTTACCGGCGATTATTCGAATTTTTTCCATCTTTTAAATCTTCCCTAGACCTCCAAAAACATTTCAAGACCAAGATAAATACATTCAGCCGTCTCAAGTTTTAGCGAGACTAACGAACAGTAATTCATTTATATATGTATAGGTATAGTTATGTATTAATAAAGTACAGATTAATTCGGAATGTTGGAGTCGGCGAATGAAATAGCTCGGATTATAGCTATTGAAAATTGCGTTGAAAATTGTTTATAATTTAATTTATCACACAATTAATTTTCATTTACAAGCCGTAATCAACAAATAAAGTAATATGGGTAATAAAGATACTCAATTTTCATTTGCAAGCTCTTTTCAATCGATTTTAAACAAGAATTACTATATGACTGTTCCTTTATGTTTGTTGGGTCACAACTTTTGGTTGCGTGAACTGACGATTTTTTCATAGAAATCAGATGAGTTCATTTAATTTGGGTCAGTTATGACAACGCCTCCATAAGCATACTATTTAAATGTTAATGTGCATTCAATGTGAGATCGGAGTTGTATTTTTTTATTATTGAAGTACTAGCTTTTACCCGCGGCTCTGGTCGCTTTAAAAAATAGTTATTTTTCGTTTTCAATTAAAAAGCCTAAGCTCAATCTTATACCTTTCACTGAACCACCAATTTTTCATCATGAAATTAAGTACACGTATTCTTGACGTAAAAGTGTTACAAAGCCTAATTTTACATTTAAAATATAACTAAGGATTCTTGTTGCGAGATAGAAGTGACGGGGTAATAATTTTCAGACTTCAAAGGATATCGAAATTGTATTAAAATTTTATAGACAGGATTTATCACTCAAATTCTATCTCCAAGAAATTTATCAAAGTTTAGCTGACCCGTGCCCACTTTTTTGGGCATAATGTTAACAATCCTTTTTTTATATAGCCTATGACACTCAGCAATAATGTGGCTATCTATTGGTGAAAGAATTTTTAAAATCGAGTCATAGATCCCTTACAATTTAACAAACATACAATCTTAACTTCTTCAGAATATTGGTATAGATAATAGTAATAGGCATTTTACAGTTTTAAAATTTTTTTATCGTATCCCAATATTTTAAGCACCTCAAAGCATAAACATTACACTGACCTTCATGTTTGTTATTTTTTTACTCATTGAGTGTGTCTTGTATAATTTTTTCTTATAAACTCTGGATTAACTGTTCCTTCATTTCTTTCATTCTCTCTTTCAACGTTATTCCGCAGTATACAGAAACTAACTCACTTTTAATAAACACCCAAATCTAACACTGGAAATAGCAAGTAATTTGCACTAACACAAGCTGCACTGTCTCCCACAAACCATTACGTCTCCTCAGCACAAAGTTAGCCGCCTCACGTTGACATATGACTTAATATCCTGAAGTGACAGTCATTGCCTTGAATCTAGATTCAGCCACACATGCTCCTTTGACTATCATTTCCTCAGCGACCAATTTAGACTGTATACCTTTGTACAAAACGATTGACCCACTATCACTACTGAAATAGGATGGCTTGATTTAGATCCTAACCTAAAGTAAGACAGATTTAATCAATCTCATAGTATATTTCTCAATTGTATGATATATAATATATTCGATTTGTATAAGAACAATACCATTCCATTTCGCGATAATTTGATAACTTTAACGTCACTTCCGTTTAAACAGCTCATAAATAGGCGCCATTTTAATATACTCTTTTTAGGTCCAATGTAGGTATCATTTTCTTCGAATTACTTTTTGTTGAGCAATGTTATGTAGAAGCGTCTAATACATTAAAAGGAGTGCATATATCCTATTACTACGTGGGGATTTTATTTCTAAAAAATCAGTTTTTAAAACCAAAAAAACTCACCTCCAAGTCTTCAACATTAAGGCACCATACGTCAAGCAGAACCCGACCTCCCGCAGCCATACCCTGGCTGTGCAGGTGAACACAGACGGTCTGCCGTACATCACCAGCGTGGTGCAGTATATCAGCAGCGCTCCCAGCACGATCACCCTGAGGAGAGCTGGACTGGCTGCGCGAACCACCTGTTATGATTTAGTGGAGTTAATATATTAGGGGAGAAATGGAGCAGCCGAGACGAGAAAGGAACAGGATGACCCTGTAAACTAATAAACAACTTTAAATCTATTTGGTCATTTATTTTGGAAGATTTAAAGTTGCAGGTTCACAAAAAAGGAACAATTTGTTGCAGCGTCTACATTTATCACATTAATTTTACATACGTTTTTATCGACATTTTAATAACAGGAGCTAAGTTCAACAAAATCTGTTTTATTTTAGGCAAACTGGTAACAGAGATAAAGGTTGATATCTTGTTGCTAGGTTAATACGAATAATACATTATATGATTAATAAGGCTAACGACATTCCTTTAAAATAATACCGTTATTAAAAAACTAGCCAATTAATTCAGGAAATAGCGCTCGAAAGTTTCTGTTTCTGCAACTCGCGAAAATTTCCTCGTGATTCATTTGATAGCTCAACTTTCAGGCTAGGCCGCTCTGACCTTTAGCTGGGTAAAAATCTTATTAAGTTATTAAGTTTTACGTATAAAGCATTTTTTTAATATTTTATCATGTTATTAGGAACAATAATTTAAAAATATCTCTCATGGAATCTCCGTTAAAGTGTATCAATATGTGTAATTAATGATATTTTCTTTTTCCTTTTGACACGACACTTAAGTATAATATATTTTAGTGTTAATATGATTTAGTGTATTTTACTTTAGTAGATTTTATAATTGGCATTATGTGAAGTTGAGAGTCACAGATGATAGCATTTACTTGAAGGAAGGGGAACGTCAGGTATACATTGGATGTACAATGCAATTTACATTAATATTGATGTAAACTAAAAGAGTGCTAATAACTCTTTATTGTTTTGTTTTTTTTCACTGGGTAAATCCTGTTACTTGTAGACTTTCTGAAGGTATTTGTTTTTTTTACACAGAAATAAACATTTTTGATTTGATTTGGGGGAGAAGGAGGCGGCTATTTCCAACTCGAAATAATAATAATACTTACCCTGACGTGTCCATATTTGATGGTGAAGTAGACTATGAAAGGCAAACAGGATATGACGAAGCAAGCCAGTGCGAAGATAGTGGTCCGTACGACCCAGTTGAGGGCAGCTACACATGGAGAGCCATCGACGCAGGCCTCGCAACCTTCAGCACAGGGCAGGCATTCGAAAGCCAAAGGCTTGGAGTACAAGCTGTGGTGATGCTGCAAAGAATGAAGAAGTTCAGTACACATTTTAAGGAACAGTCTTCCAAAGGTTTATGTCGGTAATCCACGTACACTGCGAGTGTTCATGGGCGGCGATGACCACTTTCCATCAGGTGGCTCGGCTGCTCGTTTGCCGTTTTTGCTATAAAATTTTTTGAAAAAATTTTCAAACTCAAAAAATTCTGCACCAATTTACTTAGTAAGTATTAACTTATTTATTTGATAGATACTAAATATGTGAGTAATTATAACGAAAAGGCCGGTTTCTTAGAATATGGACATTTTACGGTTAGACTGCCGAAGTATTTCTGTTGGAGTTGCATTAGTGTAGTTTTATTCTTTGGAAATGATAAACAAAATATCTTAGCATAGTACTAAATGCATCTCTATTAAAAACGCTGACATTTTGCTGTTTCAATTCTGTCTAAAAATAACTTAAACTTCAATCGCATCAGACAGTCAAATGACACATTTAAGCGGAGAAGCTTTCTCGTTAGAATCTCACTTAAAAATCCAAAATGGTTCCATTTCGTTTAAATTTCTTTCGCCCTCTTCCCCACGCCTTGGGGCAAATTCATTTAGTTCAAATGTACGTACATATTTTTACGGTAAGCACTTTACCATTATATAGAATATCATATATACTAATATAATAAAGCTGAAGAGTTTGTTTGTTTGTTTGTTTGAACGCGCTAATCTCAGGAACTATTGGTTCGAATTGAAAAATTCTTTTTTTATTGCATAGACCATTTATTGAAGAAGGATTTAGTCTACATAGCATCACGCTGCTACTGATATGAGCGAAGAAATAATGAAAAAAGAAATCGACGGGGACGAAGTCGCGAGGATATAATAGCTAGTATCATATAAGTTTCCTCCTCAATATAGCTATTACAGAATTTTTTTAAATCCAATTATAAGATTCTTGGATATAGACGCGATCAAAAACTGTGTGTTGCTATAAAAATAATGCTAAACGGCACTAACGATATTCAAAATAGATTATAGATAGTGAATACATTATTGAAAATTCTGATATATGTATATATTTATTAAATAATTTAACTATACTCATCTGTGGTTGTTCTATCCTTAAACCCAATGAGATATTTTAAGTTAATATATAGCGTAGCACACTCACAAATATTTTAGTTTTCTATCGTTCAAATCATTTTTAAAATCACTTCAGAAAATTCACACATACTTTTAACACTATTTGTTAACGTTCGCAGGACGGTGACCTTTTTCACGTATAAATATTATACAAGATAAAGTAAAAAAACTAAAACCCAACTACGACAAAAAACGACGCTGAAAAAGTATAAAAGTACCCCATGAATACAGGTAAAGTCACAAGCAAATGCTAGTAATATATATATATTCGAAATGTACAAGTGAAGCGCTTTAAAATGATACCAAACACGGCATATCTAGCTTAACTTTATTTTTTTACTCTGTATATTTTGTCCGCTAGAGGGCGCCACATTGAATTTGGTGAAAATCTATATAGCCTATAACCAGCGGACAAAATATACAGGTAAAGTCACAAGCAAATGCTAGTAATATATATATATTCGA
>JADANM010006098.1:937845-975006 GCA_026213755.1 Eurema hecabe
AAGCATACAAAGCTTTTGATGTTTAGCGGGTAATGAATTTTATTCTAAATATTGCTTCCTGATAGACGTACATACCAACATACTGTATAAAGACATTACATGTACATAATAATATGTATTGAAATTGATATCTGAATAAAAAATTGGAAGAGAGTTGCCAGTATATAAAAAAAATGTTATTTTATTGTTATTACCTAAAGGTCTGTCGGAACTAATTAATTAGATTAATTAATAAGGTAATACTGTATCCGTGTTTGTATGTTCAATCGTAACGCTTAAACTACACGTCAGAATTGAATTATAAAAACGTTAAAAATTGCATTATACAATATCGTCTATAGAAATACTAGTTTCAGCTATAACGCAGTAGGAGTATTTTACTTTACTTTATCTATTGTTACTCATAAATGTTTTCTCAACATTTCAAAGCGCATTCCTTACAAAGATTAAAATAAAATAGTAGAGATATCTGGGAATGAAAGGTCTATTAAAAATAATGATTATATGTGAGCGGAATGTTACTGAGTAAGACTCAAGAATTGAGCTCAATTTATTTAATATTATGCTGTTAAAATAAATGAACGTGATTCCAAAAGTCTTTTTTCCTTGAAATCGTGTTTTAAAATTTTCTCTTATTGTTTACTGTGTGCTTGGTATGCGAGAAAAAAAATATTTAACGAAAAAAATTTAAATTATGTTTTTATTGGATGGTTGTCCATCATCCAATAACTGGATAGGAGGTTCGGCTGATGGTAGTCGACCACCTCCAGCAATGAACAGTCATAAAGTGTAGCCAGCGTGATCACTGGGCTAATGAGTCTTAACATCTTATGACTCAAAGTGGGGAGCGTCGGTGTAGTGCACCCCTACCCGGAGCAAAGTTCTGGGTAGCACTGGGCTGGCGTTACTCTTACCATCAGGAGGGCGTCCAGCTCGTCTCACCACCTCATAGAATATAAAAAAGTGTATAAGTAGCTAACTCCTACTTCTAATTGAGCTAGTACCTCACGACTGAGTTGTCAACCTTGAAAATTCAGACATTAAGGGAAGTATATATGATAAAAGGGAAAATAGGATAGAATAAAGGAAAGTGGGAAATAAAAAATTGGGTTGCAGCAATTAAATCAAGCTGGTCCAATTTAGGATACGGCTTTACTACCTATTAAATACGTTGGTTTTAAAAATGTCTTTGCATCTGATAGTATTATTAATTAGGTTATTCTAAATGTTAAAATATTCAAGACTTCCTGTCAATGATGAAGCCAGTTAATATTTCTATAACATTCACGTCCCAGAGAATATAAGCTACAAATGTATTATGTTACAATGATATTAAATTAAATAGATATGTTATAAGCGCAAAATTTTGAAGACTTAAAAACATCCTAATTAGGACGTCTTACCTTTAGTTGATTGGTTTGCCGATGCATTCAGGCGCAACTGACAAAACTGTCTTTTTTTCTTGTTGGTTTAGTCATTTTTCTCTTATCTATCGTTGTGACTTGTATGTATGTATACATGCTGCCATTGCTGTGCGGAACACTTTTTTCCTGTTGATTTGTAGGTGTTTAACATATCTATTACCTATAATATCATTGGTTATAACAAAATGTAGCTGTTGCTAACACGACGTATTTTAAGCTTCGTTGAGCGCGAGATTCCAGGAACGAGCTATTAATTCATATTCTTACGATACAGTTAATAAATAATTTAATAATATTACTACACATGTATTTTTAATTCGTTTCCATATTTACTTGTTCCATTATATTTTATTTTTAAATTTCAATGTATTGTGATATATTTAATTGTTGATTTATAAGTGGAATTTCCTGTATTTTAATTATACCTTATTACATATGTAATGTTATATAAAGTTTCCTACCTTATATAAAAGAAATACAACACTTATGTATTACTTTAAGTAAGTAAGCTTAGAACAATTTATTAAGACGTCATAAAAAACTATAAAACTTCCATTACATTAGGTATTGTATGATCCATCTAATATTTACGAATATGAATTTTAAAACGTCCTGCAATTGAAACAATTGAAATGTATAGGGACTGATACTTGTAACACGCGTGTTATATGATGTAAACCTACTTGAAAAATAACTTTTCAGTAGTTATCCTACTACTAAAAACTTACAGTACAGATATCCTACTAATGAGATCACTCAGTATACTACTTGAATATAACTATTGAATAGTTATCATACTACTAAAACTTACAGTCCTGACATCCTACTAGTGAGATCACTCAGTATCCTACTTGAAATATAACTATTGAGTAGTTATCCTACTCCTAGAATAACAACTGAATAGTTTTACTACTAGTAAGAAAACTACTTCTTATTCTACTGGCATTGTACGCGTACTCGTACACGTAAAATATCTATAGAGTTCGTTTCCGACTCGACTTATTCGCCTCTTCCTCTATATTACATTTAGAATAGTAAAAAATTCGTGTTCTATGTAAATAACTGTAAATACTCTTCGAATGTTCGCAATAAAACTTATTTAAGTAAGATATAACGGTGTGCTTGTTACCTTATTTATTATAACAAGAATGAATGTTTGGTTTGCAGTTTCAAACAGGTTTAAAAATTTTAATAATCAAAGATTGGTTCATAAGGTACAGAATGTTTAATCAAATCCTAAATAAGATGCTATAAAGAAACGCCTGTATGAGTACCTAATAATAATTAGTGCAATACTTCAAAACGTAAAATACATATGTACAAACGTAAAATAGAAACGTAAATTACATATGTATTTACGAAATAATGTGTCTTTTGTAAATACATACGTATAATACACAGCAACACCCAGAGCCCAGAAAGATGTAAACGTAAATTACAAATATATTTTTACAATGTCGGGATCGAACCCACAACCCTTCGCGCTGAAGACAGTTGCGCTACCACTGCGCCAAGCGGTCAATAAGCTAACTAGTCGCTCCACGTGGTTTTACCCGCGTAGTTCCCGTTCCCGGGGCGATACCGGGATAAAAAGTATCCTATGTTTTAATCCAGGGTATCATCCAACTACAAACCAAATTTTAACTAAATCGGTTCACCCGTTTTGCCGTAAAAGAAAGACAAACATGCGGACACACTTTGCCATTTATAATTTTAAGTGGGTATGTCAATCAAGTTTTATTAATCCTTAAAAGTTTCCATACTAAGTTTCTTGAAGCATGCAATCTTTCTTATTAAGTGGTCTTGTGCACTGTTTATGAATTTATAACCGGTTATAACATGTTTGAAACTGCAAACACGAGAAGCACGTGTAACATCAAAGGAAGCCGACCGGCACTGTAATGTGTACAATGTTGAATAAACGAGTTTATAAAGTTCAGTGTTTTCTTACACCCTGAGTTCTGAACATTCGATCAACTTCAAGATCGTTAGCTTATAACTCAACTAGAACCTGCTCCAGCATGGTCAAAGATTGGTTCTAAATAAATAGAGAAATTCTAAATAAATTGCTATAAAGAAACACCTGTATGATTACCTAATAATAAGCACAGCGCTATTTAGAGTGTGTTATGGCAACTAGATAATGGATAAATTACATATTACTATCGAAAAAAACTGTATGAGAATTGGTTGCATAGTTTTGAAGATTTGAGCATACATAGGGATATGGGAATATAGAAAGCTGTTATATTTGTGGAAAGTAATATAAACTGATGTTATAGAGAAGAAAGATTTGTTTGTTTGCTACGAAATTACTCGATCGATTTAAAAAATGTTTAAGCTTAGCTTCCATACTACTCGACGTGCTGCTTGCCAGGCTGCTTCCCGGGCTGCGTGGCACGCGTGTAAACCCAGCATAAAAAATTAGGGGTGAAATACGACTATCATTTTGATGGATGGTGACTGATGGTAGGGACCATTTAATAGACCAGCGTCTTTTGATGTTATCTCTTTAGAGATGTCATAGCGTTGCGTAACATTTAAAAGGCGATATATATACTTTTTAATCCACCGAGTCTACAGACTATCAAAGATATTCAAATTTTAAAAAACTATTTCTGAAAATCTTAATGCTTAGTGTTACGGTGTCTAGATCCGCAATATCGTCCCTAATTGACCGAGATTAAATAGTAGGGCAGTCTGCCAAATTTCAACTCAACGATTTCAATTATATAACGATAACTCCTAAATGTAAATTTTAATCTTATTAATTCACTTGCGACTTGCCCGGCGTCGCTCGCATATATCATGTACCAGCTGTTGCCCGCGACCTCGCCCGCGTGGGCTTTCACATAAACTTTGATCCCCCCTTCCCCCATGTAACCCTTTTTTCCAGTTACAAAGTAGCCTATGTTTTATCTCAGGCTCTAGACCATCTGTGTCCCAAATTTCATAACAATCGGTTCAGCGGTTTGGTCGTGAAAGCGTAAAATTGTAAAAAGTTTCAACCCCTCGCACAACCTTTTGGGGTTTTTTAAAAAAAGTAGCATATGTCCTACCCCAGGTTTTATACTATCATTGTATCAAATTTCGTTCTAATCGATAGAGTAGTTTAAGCGTGATGGAGAGAAAGACAGACAGAGTTACTTCCGCATTTATAATATTAGTATGTGTACATATAACCTTCCTCTTGAATCTCTCTATCTATTAAATAAACCGCATCAGTATCGGTTGCGTAGTTTTAAAGATATAAGCATAAATATCTATGTCACTAAATAGGGACGGAAAAGCGACTTTTTTATACTATGTAGTGATAAATTCTAGCGAGATACCGCCTTCAAAGATTACATAACATTTAATAACCATTCGACGTATTCGAGACTTAACCAAGAAATAGTTTTAAAACCAACCCTACAACTAATACAATTAAACGTATTTTTTGGTAAACAAATACTATAACAAATATAAATATGTAATTTATACTAGATTTGAATACCAAACACTGACCTTGCTCCACATATTTTGATTTATTTATTATAATATGTTTTTTTAATACATGGGTTTTTATATTAATTATTATTAAATATGTAACACGCACATGGGTTAAGGAGTAGATGCAAAAAGTACGTATAGCCAGGAGGCTTCTCTTTGCGGCTCCAATCATTACAAACCAGCTCAGTTGGTAGCCTAGGTTAGGTTAATCTTAAAAAGAAACCTAATAATCAAATTAAATATAATAAATGCCAACAATAATACAAAATAATATTTATTTGAAATATTTCTAATCAGCATTATCCAAATTATAAGCCAGACTTTAATTTACCTTTTCAATGAAACGTTTTATTTCAACTTCTCTTAAATAAAGGTACCTTATTTCAGGATATTTTGATAAATAACACTCGGGCTGATCCCTGGACGATTCTTAATTAAATTTCAAGATGTGTTCTCATCTACTCTTGCTAATTTAACGAAAGGATGGAGGATATATTTTTTAATTAAAATTAGACTAGCCCCTAAAACTGAATGAGAAAAAGGTATTTACAACTTAAAGATAATTGAAATATTGGGGTAATGTATTATTTCCTTAATTAAATAAAACGTTTTACAAATTAATAAGCGAAATAAATATTTTCGGTGAGTAACATAAAATAATTTTTAAACAATAATAAAACGACTCTAAACCAAAAGTAAAAAAATAAATTTACGTCGCACGCTGTAATACGTATTTTCAGTTAAAATAATTTAAAAATCAGTGCCAAGTAAATAATCAGTTTCACTTAATATCTAATACGAACATTTTTTCATAACCATCATGCGTATTATCCAGATAACAATAGAATATTTACCTATTGGAACTCCAATTTTCGTTCCAGCAATACCTCAGACAGGCTAATTCAAAACAATGTTACAAGCCATTTGGCAGTAAACCTCTGAACTCATATTTATTCCTTACACTGCACAGCTTAGCTTACCGTTACAAATGACAACTGACCTGTGCCCCAGCTTGGCCCAGCTCCAGCACTCAGGGACGACCAGCCTGTCCCCATAAAACCATATATCACTTAACTTTGCATGAAATACCTTATTCGGATTTTAAATTCCTTCCTAACATATATTTTTTAAAATGGTTATTTTATCTATTGAACTACTCCATCCGTTAGAATTCTATTGTATGTGTATAGTAAACATTTTTTTTTCAGTTACTGCTTAGAAGAAATGTCTTTGTAGTGACAGCTGTTACATTACTTAAATTGTATTATAGACTAAAATTATTATGAAAACAATGTTTTTTTCTGTAACCAAGTAGTTCAAAGTAATATAAGTCTATTTTAAATTTTTTAAATCCCTCCAAAGTTAAATATTAAATAGTAATTCAATTCAAAATCCAAATAAAAAAGGTCCTTTGAGCCGGAAAATCTTTCACCTTCCTTAAAATAGTCCTTCGAGCCGGATATAAATCAGCGAAATATCAAATTTGAATGCTCGGAATATTTGCTGTACAAAACTAAGTGTAAGTTTGTGTCAAAGGCGATGTCCACGTACAAGTTTTTGTGCGATTTTTTCGGAGGAATTCCTTTCATAAGACGAAACTGAGATGCTTCGTTATTTTTCATCCGGTATGTGTTTGCAATGTAATATATCAAATATTTGTTTATGTTTTCTTTAGCGTCTTTTATATTAAATTTGTTAAACTTTAAATTAACTTCTAGCATGTTTATTATGTTTTATGTTATTGTAGGAAATACGTCATTAAAAGCTATTATCTATACTAATATTATAAAGAAGTAAAGTTTGTGTGTTTGTTAAATTGTAAGGGGTAATCTCGAGATTTTAAAAATTCTTTCACCAATAGAAAGCCACATTAATGCTAAGTGTCATAGGCTATATAACAAAGGACTGTTAACATTATGCCTAACGAAGTGGCCACGGCTCAGCTAGTAATATACAGTGTGTTACAAAACAAGTGTCCGATCCGACAACCTCGTACTATATACGGGTAGTACATCCTTTTTTGCTATCGCTTTTAAGAAATAATAAAATTATTTTTTCTAGTAAAAAATAAATTAAGTAAAATTACAAAACTTACATGGCAACATAGTCTCGCGATCACGCGCTCTGCTGGCTAGGATCTATAGAGTCTGAAAGCGGTATCGATTTTTTGTTTTATTTTATTCAAAAAGGTTTTTAATTTGAGAATATTCAGGGTCGGACACGTGTTTAGTAACACACTGTATAAACTAAATAATAGGTACCTTAGCAACGTCTCTTGTAATATCTAAACACTTGATTGAATTTCACGTCTTGAACTAAGCTAGACCAGACCTTTCTGATATTAATTCGACAAAACCACAGGTGGCTTAGGTGTAAAATACATTATCGATCGTCAGTCTTGACATTGATAAAGACAATATGAGGTGAAAATGAGCGATGGGTACAAAAGGGCCCCTTTGTCAAAAATTACTGGACTTAATCTTTTTAGTTTTTGATATAAAAATATTACTTCTCAAAATTATGTTTATGTGATCTTTGTTGTTGTAAAACGAATTTTTGGAGAATGTTTTTAATGTATATTTTTTAATGTAAAAGTTTTGCTCCTATTTATAATTAAAATAAAACTAAATAAAAAATGACTGGAATTCTCTCCAAGTTAATTGTATGCATAAAGTACGTATTTTTTACTTTAGTTACAATTTTGTATTTTTTTTTATCGTTAATAACTATTTTTTATTTATGCGCGCTATAACTTAAAAAGTGGACAAAGTTAAAAATTATTTCTGACCGATACAATAAAAAGATTTACAGCGCACTCTATCATCGTATTAAGCTGACATTTCACCCAATGGAACGCGTGGAAACTAAGATATCGATATTAAATAGCACTATAAATTAATATTTAAAGCTATTTTTATATTCACTTATTAATTACATTGTCATATGTCAAGGTGACATATCTGACAATGTCATTTTGACAGATCTTAACCTCGCTGTATCCACGTATGGAAGTGATCAAATACCTCATTACCAAAAGAATTTAGTTTTTAGAAACAAAATCGCTCCAGCTGTTTTGATATTAAGAAGTAACAAACATAAACACACACACACACTCACAAACTTTCGCCTTTATAATACATGTTACTGAAGATGAACTCCGATGACCTCTTTCGGTCTGATATTTTTTAAATATATTTATAAAAATATGTAGTAGAATTACAAAGTGGCACATTAAAATAAATATACTTATACAGACAACATATGTGCAATTTCTTCAGCAAACGTAAACAAACATTAACTATTAAACCGTAATTATATGTATATATGTATTGTATGTATGTATTTACAAAAGAAAAGTATTTATATGTAATTTATTCCGTTATCTAGTTGCCATAACACAAGCTTCGGCTTAGCTTGGAACTAGATGGCGCTGTGTATAAATGTCCTGAAAATATTCCTGAAAATATTTATTATATTTATTTATAATTATATTTGAAATTTATTTATTTGAGATAAGGATGTACCGAGATGTATTTATAAGTTTTATTTTTTTTTTTTAGTAAATAAATGTCTTACATTATGACATTAGTATTACGTTACTATAAAAATTAAAAAAAATCGCTGCTAAAAACAATAAATAGGCAAAGTGCGGGTCTTTCTATCAAGGATTATTATAGTTTATGGTTTCTCTTTTAGAGGAGGCAGCCCCATTTTAAAGTAAAATTTAATCTTTCTCGATTTTTTTTTTGCTATATAACATAAGGTTGCCCCCTACGAGACAGCCGAGCCACCTGATGGAAAGTGGACATCGCCACCCATGAGCACTCGCAGAGCTTGACAGCTCTGGAGTGGGTTGCCGGTCTTTAAGAAAGATATATGCTCTCTTCTTGAGCGTCGTAATTCATCGGAAATACCGCACAACAGAGCTGATTCCACTATTACTCGATTTTCCACCGAGTCTACCCACCTACGAGAATATAACTTCATTAGCACCGGTTCTTTATAGCGAAACACCCCATTCGGACCGAAAGCATAGCTCGACGTATTATAAAATAAAACCCAAGTATACCTTCAACCTTATTCACAAAGTTTATTTACGTTACAGTGAAAGCGATCCTCTCAGCTTTGAAGTTAAATTACAACGATAATAATTAAAAACCATTACAGTTTTAATATCTTCGTCAAGTGAAAAGCCCCGTTAAAACACTTATATAGACTTAGATTAGCTAATTAAAACAAACCGACGAAATATGAAATTAATTTTTCCTCAATTATAAGATGGGAAAAGTGATTTCGTGTTTTTGGCGGTTTCTCTGTGGGTTTTTATGAGATTTTTAAACTTTGATTAATTACATTTTATAATACATGTACATAATATTATTGTCTTAATTTATTTTGTTCTAATAAGTGTAGAGGAAAACAAAAATAAAGAAGAACCAAACTTTAAAATGACGTCCAAAATTACACTAATTAAATTTAAAAAAAAAAGTTTATTGACAGAATTGTAATTTGAATTTTTATTTCGAACAACATGTGTCCTCTTTCGTGTAAATATTTTTTCACTGGCCGTCAACAATCTGAATGAAAAAAAAAGTTTGACAGGTGGCACAATAAAGTCATATCAATTCGATGTGAACTACAAAATTTTTGAAATTGTTTTATTTTATAAAAATGGACGAAATTTTGCTATGTTGCCTGTTGTGGAGAGACGAGGTAATTAATTCTTTGAATAAGTTATTTGGATGAAGTATGAAAAACATACCCACTTTAAACCATAGACGAGAAGTGAAGCCAAAACTGTGGGCCTGTGTGCGTGTCATTGTGTATACTCAATACGCAAATACGCACATAAGCCCACCGATAATGTTGCTGCTACATATGAAATTATCCTATACATATGTAAAAATTGAAATCTACGAATTTTGATGCGATGCACTGCGACGATCTGTGTAATTAGACAAAATTGTCTACTTTGAAATGGCTTCATTTTGCGTTTTTTTAACGATGGGATATCCTTTTAATATCATCATAATATACCTTTGAGTTGATATAATATTTTTATATTAATTCAACAAATATGTTTTTTTATTCAAAGCGAATTATATATTTAAATAACTATAACTACACGTATTTAAATAGCCACGTGTCTGTTAAAAAAAAATTGTTTAAAATGGATACACTTAAACTATTATAACTAACTTAAACTTAACGCTAACTAATTAAATTATAAATTAATCAATAAATATAAATTAGTATAATCTCTATTGTTTGAGTAACCTTTGATCTACAGCTTACACCAGGTCAATGAGATTTGCCACTCAGTTTGATCTGAAGAGGCCACATACATTACGTGTGATCCATCAAATTATACGAGACACTTGCGCTAAACAAAACATGTATCAAATTTTGATGAATAACTATATCATGTATCATAGTCATAATATGTTAAGACGTATTTTCAAAAGACGAAAGGTTACACAATTTTTGATGAACATTCTATAATAATATTAAATCCAATTCATGAATTTATTAAGGCTTTTATTCGGGGCTCAAAGATCAGGTCATAAGTTGATCGTTATTTGATATTTTCCTTCTTGAAGTTCAGTAAATTTTAAAGTGTGTAGTACCTTCCATGACCATCATTCTATGATAATACTAGCGGACCCGTACCCACTTCGTAGGACATAATATATTGGTGAAAGAATTTTTAAAATCGGTTCTTTATATCCCGAGATTACCCCTTACAATTTAACAAACAGACAAACTTACTTACTTCTTTATAATGTTATAAAGAAGTATAGTTTGTGTATCAAAATAGAAATGAGAATATTAAAATTGTCGTAATAATTGTGTTGTCTTGATTGTGTTAGTCTGCAATTACTGATTTTTATTTTTATTATAATACTAGCTGTGTCCCACGGTTTTACCCGCGTAGTTCCCGTTCCCGGGGCAATACCGGGATGTAAGCTATCATATCTTTTAAGTTGCATCGAACTGCACATGGTGTGCGAATGTTATTATAATCGGTTAAGTGGTTTAGGAGTCCATAAGGATAAAAATTGTGACACGAGATTTATATATATTAAGATTAGTAGGGATTTGTCAATTATAGGAGTATAATTGCAACTGTTTGGTTAAGGCATAACAAGCAATATTAATTGAATTACAATATTAATTAATTGCAGAATTATTTCTTGTACTTCAATTAATATGATCCTCTCCCTCAGACCGGCATCTGGTGAGTTACAGGCTGTTCACTTCTCTGGTCTCTTCGACCGATCTGATCGATTCCATCGCCATGGCATCGTGCGCGGAAGACTACCGTTGGCTGAACGCCGTGTTTGGACACCCAGTAAGACATATTTTGAGGTTATATTTCATTAATCTTTTAGCGGCTCCCTGCCTTATTTAGAAACTAGCTGACCCGTGCCCACTTCACTAGGCATAATGTTAAGTCCTTTTTCATATAGCCTATGACACTCAGCAATAATGTGGCTTTCTAATGGTGAAATAATTTTTAAAGTCAGTTCAGTGCCCCTTACAATTATACAAACACACAAACTTTACTTCTTTATAATATTAGTATAGATGAAGGAAAAAGACAAATTATTGTCAAATTCTTAACTAACGCGCTTTGTCCTACATATTATGGGAACTTGACTTTTAAATTATAAACAAAAATAAATATCGCTCGTTTCTTTGCCGTTGCCAGTTTTAATACAGACCATTTTTTTTTATTTTTACGATATAAATGTGACGTAACTTTCCTCTAAACTAAAAGAAAGATCCTCGACCATTTGAACAACTAGCAGTCCGTTAGTCCCAATGGTTATATAAGTTTAGTCTTGAATATCATAAGCCCGATCCAGAACGCATATTAGTAGCTAGTCGCTATATAAACATGGGTTATTACCAATTCCATACAAAATAAACAAACTGCGTCGCAAAAAACTGAACCATAATAATTCTCCCCTATAATCTATACACATAGACTATAGATTCGTATAACGTATACAAATTGTACAAAGTTTACGACGTTTCTGCAACGCTAAGCAATTTCATTTAGCCCAAACGAGATGAAAATAAATGGAAAGCCTTAAACGCCCGCAAATCAACATAGCCGGTTGTTTACGATCAAAACATCGCGGAGATCACAAGATTGTGCCAACACGTTATGGTTTTATCCAGTAGGTCTGTCAATATTAAGGGTCGCTGTTTCTTGCTGTTTTCGACGTTTTGCCCCAAGAGTGGAATGCTTTCAATCTCCTTGATGGGATAGTTGTGGTGAAGGAATTGGGTAGTGTAAATATTTGATGAGATATTGTTTTATTTTGCACTATATATGATGCCAGGTGATTGATACCAGGCTATTTAGCACGCAAAGCGTGTCTGCGTTCCATTTGCAAAAAAAAGGAAAGTATAGGGTAGCTAACAGTGTTTTATATTCAAGGATGGGTATGGAAATTAGCGTTCGGTGCTCCTGTTTGTCGAACACAACGCAATGACATTTTTGACACGTGAATTTTTTTTTTTAATAAATCCACAGGGCGGTTGTGGATTGTAAATTTTTTTACAAAAAACATTGTGCTTGACTGCCAACTGTTACTCCATGAACTCACCTCATTAAACGCGAATATAAACTAAGTTGTCAATTAATTATATTATTAGAGAAATTTAATCGTTATATTTCATTTGACCGCAAAATATTGAAATGACACTCGAGATAATTGCGGTTTGTAAATTTATTAAGTGACGGTTAATGTTAAATTCACAGTTTATAATGTAACGTTCCAAGTATTTTTCGCCGCGTTGTAATTAATTTTGGAAAAAATATGTATTTAATTTGATTCTCGAAACTATGAAAACAATAATATACATTCAATTGTAATGTAATAAATTCCTAAATACACTTTTTCTAACACAGCGCCATCTAGGCCCATGCTAAGCAGAGTTTGTGTTATGGCAACTAGAATACAGATAAATTACACATACATACTTTTAATTTGTAAATAGGTACATACAACACCCAGACCCCCAAAAAAACTGTTTTGTGTTGGAGATTGAACCTTTCGCGAAAAAGGCAGTTCTGCTACCACTGCGCCATTAAATATTTTAAATTTTAAGTTGTTATGCTACGTCAAATATTATGTAATATAATTTTTTCTCTTTCTCTTAGTCTTTTCACGTGACGTGGATATTTTAAATAATATAATACATATTACAAATGCGAATGTGTGAAGATATATATGCATGTATATTTTACTTTTTCACGCAATAACTACTGATTGAATTTGACTGAAACTTGGCACTAAGGCATGCAGGTAGATACGAGGATTAACATATAGAATAATACCGGGATAAAAAAATTGTTGTATCCCGGTACTGCCACGGGAACTAAAAATATGCTGGTTAAACAACTGAGCGTATCTTGCCATATGAACTCTGTACATTTTTTTTTGTATATAAAGTTGTGTTTATAAATATATAAAAAGGGTTGGTATTACCGTCTGTGCTTGAAGTTTTGAAGAACATAGGCGACTTTTTAACTGGAAAAAAGGGTTAAAAGGAGGGAAGGGGGATGTGAAAGTTTATATGAAAGTCCACGCGGACGGAGTCGCGGGTAGTAACTAGTAATTTGTACACATATACAACATTCTAAGAATATAATATAAATTTGACGCATAATTTTAGAAATGGTAATCAATGAAACAAGATTTAAAAAGTTTATTTAACCGTTTATGACTTAACAGGTCGCGATCCCCACCACATCATCAGCAACCATGGATGGGTCCAAGTCGGCTGTGACCACCCTCAGATCCTGGCTCCAGACTCATGAAGAAGCCCAGGTATGGTAATGATGCTATCCTACTTATAGACAAATACTTCAGGGCACTTAATACAGAGCCCATGTAGTCCCATGCTAAGTAGAGCTTATAATATAGCTACTATGACTATAACGGATAAAAATGATAGTATGTATATCCTACGTGTAATATAATACCAACCTATAAGGTAAAGTAATAAGGTTTAAAAACGTGGGATAAGCATAGCGTGAAGTCAAGTCGAGGCGATATTTAATAAACATTACAAACTTCTAAAATGTTATATAAACAAAAAACTATATAGGCAAGCAAGCTATTTTCTATGTGTTTCAAAGTTTTAGTTTATTATTTACTTTTATCCAAACATATTAAAATATGTTAGCCATCGTTACCTATACCAAAAAACGCGCCTCTGAAATTCGGTATCAAAATCAAAACTACCCGCGAATAACCGGTGGATTTCATTCGAAACATGGGCGCACAATAAATTCCTTATCAAAGCGAACGGATTACCGCATACGAAAATCTGCAGCGCTCGGTTCTCCGCAGAAAAAGCGGAATACCGCGCGTATGCTCGATAAATTGGGACGAAAATTCGCGCACTAACCGACACGTAAAATGCCCGGCGCCGGGATCCACAACAAAGGCTTTTAACATATGTACGGCACGCAAAAACCACGGTTAAAAGCCACCGCGCTTGTTCAGTGATGTGTGAGCCAATGCTAAGTTTAAGGTAGGCGTGTATCGAGGGCCAAAGCGAAGTTGTTTTGAGTAAACGTCTACGACTAGAATATGGATGATGATGCATTCGGAAAGTACGTAAATAACATTACTAAATCTGATGATGGGGCATCGAAACTTACGATTTTTATTACGATAAACGCTGAATCGCATTTAATATTTTTTAAAGACGATATTATTGGCTTCTTAGTAAACTGTTGCATGAAGATTAAAGCTGCATTTAATATTTAAAAAAAACAAAATGAATATAATTGTTTAGTAAGCTGTTGTATTAAATTGCCTTCACCCATAAAAGCCACATTTTGGTGACTCCAACGTGACGAGAAAATAGATTAACGATATATGGTATAACTCCAAAAGCAGCCAATCAACCATATCAATTATATAAATTGTTTTAAAGATATTATGGATACTATATTTAATCGTTTCTTAGTTAGTTATTTATCATGCTACATTTTGGTTACCGACGTGACGAGATAATTGATTAACGATATAACTTCAAAAGTAGCCCAATACCTAATTAAATGACCCAATTTATAAATTTTCTATATAAGATTGAAAATACAGGCCTAAAAGTCTACACCTAGAACGGACGGTTCCATCTATATTTTTAAAAATTTCTCACATAATTTAAACTTAACGATCGCAACGAGACAGTTCCATTGAGAACCGAGACAAGAGCACTCTGTAAGCTCGTAATCTGTCCTTAAATGGTAAAAGGCAATTATATTCCATCCAATTCTCGGAAGACCTTTTTAGTGCTTGATGAATGAGATTTTTAAGAGGTTCCATAGATTATTGGGTTTCCTCTAGACTATGATTTGGTAATAGATTAAATTTTCGTTCAAAATATGAAAGAGTTTCAATTTCATGTAGCTCTTTTGATGTTTTGTTTTTTCATATTTTGCTACACTTGCACAAATCTAAACGACTCTTCTATTAATATCAATGTCTAACTAGATTCAGTTTTTTTTTTCAATTTCTTTACACCCACTCAATGTGTATTAAATATCATCATACAATGTGCATTATTAGACTATTTGAAAGAAAATGTATGCCATATCTAACAGGAAATACAAAAACAAGGATTACAGTTTATATATCATTTAGCAAGAAATGTACAAACATTTCTTACCATCTAAATAATGAAAGACTAAATATTATATTCTGTTAAGCTACTTTGGCTATATAATTGGATATTAATATTAATTCTAAAACTATAATGATATTTTTTTTTCTCCAAACAGGTGATGTTAGCAAGTGTTCTGGTGGTGGTTGGTCTGTGGTGGTTGGTTCGCACCATCCTGGCGCTGATCATCAACCTCATATGCCCCATCCTCGTCGTCTTCTTGGCAGTGGTAAGTGGTGCAGAAATTTATATTTTTTTTTATTTTTACAACAATTAATTTGAAACACGTCAATAGTCTTACATCAATTAATTTCTGTTGACTTATTTTACGACAATAATAATAAAAAATAAATGCATTTGTCATAAAATCATTCAAACATTTACAATTTAAGTGATCACCCGACTACTGAACTAGTATAAAATACTGTGAGCAGTCGGGTCCTTCCCATAATGTAATTAATTTAAAATAAGGTTAAATGAAATTAAAAGTAATACCACAGAAAACCAAAATAAAATAAAATAAAAAATTAGGTTAAAAACAAAAAAGAGTGAGTGTGTTTTGTATATGTCACACACAAATTATGTGTGTATGTGTGTACAATTAATTTTTTACCAGAGCGACGTCTCTTTCCATTTTCATTAAACCTGTTTTTAATTATAATTATCGAATGTATTTTTATAGAAACCTAGTTCCTTATCGCTCGTTGTGAAATGGGTCTAGGTGGAAAAACATAAGGCCAAAATTTTTAACGACGCTTTTCTCTCTCTATCTCATAGAAAGCCAGTTATTTTCGATTGGCCTTTATTCGTATGGAACAGTGTGGTGTCGCTTTGTAGGTTTTAACTATAACAAAAAAATATTACAATTCTTTCACTAATTAATTAATCGATAGGAACTTCAGTACATTCGGGTCCCTTTGACACCACTAAGGTTTTTTTTTGTGCACAAAACTTTGCAGTCCTTGTAAACTGATGTTGATTTTTTTGTTGTATATGTATAGTATGTTACAAAATAAGTGTTCGATCCGAAAACCTCTTACTATATACCGGTAGTAGGTCCTTATTTTGCTATCGTTTTGAAAAAAGAACATTATTAATTTTTCCAAACAAAAAAAATAAACTAAGTAAAATTGCAAAACTTACATGGCAACACCGTCGCGTTCACGTGGTCCATACTCCATAGTGTCTACTAACCGTACGTGAGCTGCCAGTGTTTGTGAATTTCCTAGAATTTGTGTGAATTTTGCACAAGAAACTTAATTTTTAAAACTTTATTTCCATTGTCATTTTTAGAAATAGATTTATTATTTTATTTTATTCTAAATTGTTGTCAGATAGAGAATATAACCCTTCAGGATCGGACACATGTTTTGTAGCACACTGTATTTTTTTTATATAATTTGTTGAATTTTACAGATGTGTATCCCCCAGTTGCGGGCGCCGCTGCTTGGACAGAACTATCCTTTACTCGCCAACTTGCTGCGGGATATTCTTCTCAAAATGGCGGAAAATATTAAAACTTGAAAACAAATTGTATAAAAATTGTAAAATGTCTCCATGTACATATTAATAAAAAGGTTTATCATTAAGTATTTGAGTTCTCAGATAACTACGTAAAGAATATGTTACAGGTGGTGAAAGTCGAAATTAGCAGTTTTAAGTGGTACCATCCACCGAAACCAGTCGTTTTTCTATTTCCTATTTTGCTTTATCCTACATTCTATATTAATATAGAGATGAGTATTTTTGATTATTTAAGCAATAAACACTAATTATAATTGGGTGTGTAAGAATGCACAATAATATAACATACAAGCTGACCCGTGGCCGCTTCGTTGGGCATAATGATAACAATCCTTTTTTATATAGCCTATGGCACTCAGCGTGTGGCTATCTATTGGTGAAAGAATTTGTTTAAAATCAATCCCATCAAAAACAATACTTGTCAAAAAAACCAAGTCTCCCAACTCAATTGTTCTACGGTAAAAAGTTGTGAGATCCATGTAATACCAAGTCGGTTATTAATTTATTCAGTCTCTACTTTAGCGACTTTCTCGTCTTAATACGTCAAGTCCCTAAGACCACGATCGTGGTGCGTAACAATTAAAAATCAATTGTGTCTGTAATATTCGTACTCGAAGCATTAACTTGTTGGGTAATAATTAAGAGGATTTTATAGTGACGCATATCAATATTAAAAAAAATTAATGTTTTATATAAATATATTGACTTGGCCATCGCACATAATAATTAAATGAACACGTATTTTCATGCGATGGCCGAGTTAATATATTTATATAAAACATTAAATTTTTTTTAATATTGATATGCGTCACTATAAAATCCTGGATCCGCCAATGTATTCATCCAATTGAATACTCAAACAACGAACAAAGTTATCAATACAGTCAAAATCCATACAAAATGTTCTTGCCAAACCGCAAATATAAAATTGTTTTTATGGTATATTATTTTTTTTATGTTTTTATAATTTTTCCTTTATATGTGACTTATAATCTATCTTGGTGCAAAATTTGAAGTTTCTAAGTCTGCTAGAAGTGCCTTAGACTTTTGATGATCGGTGAGTCAGTCAGTCAGTGAGTGACAAAATTAAGAACTTTGACCCGTTGTAATTGTTAAACTACTGGTTCAAATTGAATGAAATTTTAAATATAGCGTGTACTTATAATGCCTGCATGGTTAATGAAAATTCAGCTTTCTAGTTTTATCCACAACGAAGTTATAGGGGGTCGAAAATGGCCTGAGTTGCTTCGAGAAAAGGATGGTACGGCCGTGCCGCTTTTTTCCTCGACTTGGTGGGGGCACTGCCGTGCCCCCTGATTCAGTAGATCCCAAGATTATCCCTTACAATTTAACAAACACACAAACTTTACTTCTTTATAATGTTAGTATACATAAATTATCAACAAAATAAACAAAAATACTGAGGTTAAACCTCCGAATACAGCTAGCATAAAATTCAAGCCTTTGTACAATAAATTCTATTAGTATTCTAGACATATTACTATACGATATAAAATAAAATATTTCATAGTATATATAATCCATAAAATCTGTAATAAACACCCTGTATAAGCCTCAAAGGCTGCCATAATATCTGGCGGCACAATTTTCCGGCGCCAATCCCTTCGTGAATTTATTGGACAAGTCAACTGCGCGTGAAACCGAACGTGAAGTAACAGAAACAATTACTGGTGTCAGTCCTACTAATTTATATAGGGTGTTCCGAATTTTTTATTGATTTTTTTATTTAAAAGGCTCGTTTTGACTAGACGTTTCTTCGCTTGGATTCTTCTATATGTTGATTATATATTGAAAATTATTTTTTATCATATCTATATCAGCTGTTATAAATAAAAAGTCGGACTATTTCCCAAATGACAGAATAACTATGAAGATAATAAGGGGTAAGATTTGATTGTTTGTATGACTGGACTGATTTAAAGTTCTTACTAATAGTATAAACTAGCCGGCCCCACGCAACTTTGTTCACGCTGTACTAATCTTACCCGAAACTTTATACCCTACACCTAGCATTTTTTGCTTAAAAACCATCCTCATACATCCAGGAGTATTCTAAAAAAATAATTATGCAAATCGGTTCAGTTGTTATAGAGTTATGCGCTTACCAACATAGTTTGCCATTCATTTTTCTATTAAAGATGTGAAAGTTTGTGTGTATGATTGGATGTTTGTATCTCTTTCATCTAAAAACTAGTGAATGGATTCACCTAGAATTCGGCAATCAGAAGAACCCTAGAAGCTATTAAAACCAGGAGGGCATATTCGGTAGTTTAATTAGTACACTTTCCCCGGATATCATAAGCTATCTATCTATACTAATATATAAAGCTGAAGAGTTTGTTTGTTTGTTTGTTTGAACGCGCTAATCTCAGGATCTACTGGTTTGAATTGAAAAATTCTTTTTTTATTGAATTGACCTTTTATCGTGGAAGGCTTTAGGCTACAATGAAAATGAAAATGAAAATGAAAATGAAAATGAAAATAATTTTATTCTGAATAAGTTTCAATCAAACACCCTCAGAAAGTCTACATGATGCCTACCACCGGTTCGGGAACTAACCCGGCGAGAAGAACCGGCGTAAGAAACTCGCACGGGTCCCACACTTTTTACCAAAAAAGGGGGAAAAAATCATCTTTTAAAATATACAAAATTTACAATTCTGTAACTTAACATAAGTATATATTAAATACATCATTGTAAGTCATATTATAATAGTGTAGAAGAAGCCTTGCAAGCAGCCATCCTATTCCCAAGATGTGCCATCATTTATGAAATCATTGACTTTATAGTAAGCTTTGGCACACAAACGTTTTTTTACTACTTTTTTAAATTTATTAATAGAAAGGTTTTGAACGCTCTCTGGGATTTTATTGTAAAGGCGTACACATTGACCTTTAAACGATTTACTAACTTTACTAAGTCTGATCACCGGCAAGTCTAATTTGTGCTTATTTCTAGTGTTTCTACTGTGAACGTCACTTCTAGTTTTAAATTTACATATATTTTTTCTTACATATATTACATTATCCAAAATGTATTGAGAAGCAACAGTTAGAATTCCAATTTCTTTAAATTTTTCTCTCAGAGATTCAAAAGCAGACATTTTATAAATAGAACGTATGGCTCGCTTCTGCAGCACAAATATTGTATTAATGTCGGCAGCGTTTCCCCATAAAAGGATTCCATATGACATTCTACTATGAAAATAACTAAAATATACCAATCGTGCCGTGTCTTCATCAGAAATTTCTCTAATTTTTCTGACTGCATATGCTGCAGATATGCTACAATATCACGCTGCGACTAATAGGAGCGAAGATATAATGGAAAATATGGAAAAAACGGAGAAAATTATTCATCTTCGAGGGCTTCCTTTGCGTGCGCTGCGAAAACGGTTAAACGGTGAAAGGATTATTCCTCTTTAAATGATCTAAAAAAAGTCCGCGACAGTATATGTCTATCTTCTAAGATTGACTCACTATAACATAATAATAGAAATAGATCCGACGGGGACGAAGTCGCGAGCAACAGCTAGTATAATATATCCCGGTTAAAGTTTATTTTTTAATTATTTAAATGACTATTTTGTCTTGTCCCCTGTCATACACTAACACTGCGTAAATAAAAAAGGTACAATACGTAAGGTAAAGGTAAAATACCACATTATGGGTGAGTAACCAATTCTGTTAGCGTTCACAAAATGTTATGAAAATATTGCGAAAAGTAATTTCGCGGAAAAATCGAAAATCGCGAAGAGATTGAAGCGCGCGGTAAATATTTCTGCTGACGGCGAAAACAAAGACATATTGAGCTTTATACTTCTTAATGGTAACTGTTCCTATATTTTTAATTCTTCGGGTTTATTTTAAAACAGCGCCATCTAGTCCATCGCTAAGCAAACCCGGTGTTATACCCACTAGATAAAAGAAATTACATAATATAATTACTTATCCCCCAGAAGGATACAAATTCAAATGTATTTTCCAGTGTGGGAATCGAACCCACAGCCCTTAGCGCAGAGGGAAGTTGTGACCACTTCACCAAGCGGTCATCACACAAATGACGAGCGTATATAATATATTCTCTAAATTGTAATTAGTCCTTAAGCCAAAGAACTCACGGAAGAATGTTCCAATGTCTCTGTGAACCCACCACAAGGTGCTTGCGAAACTTGGTTGTTCAGATCGGGCGGAGTGCTGTAGCGACCGCTACAACTTGGGGACCTTCAAAAAAAGAGCGTACCTATCCTTTAAAGGCCGGCAACACACTCGTGACAACGCGAGTGCTCATGGGCGGCGCTGATCACTTAACATCAGGTGACGCGCTTGCTCGTTTGCCCCCTATTACATAAAAGTAAAAAATAATGCGCAGAGTTCTGAATCGCGCTTACGATATTTGTTCAAGACTTAGTATGTATGTCGCAGGCGGATTTTATAATCCGCTGTATTACATTACGGCTAGCCGTTTACAAAACAGGGCCGTTTTGCAAAGCAGCGGTTCAATGTTTATTGTCCATTTCACCGTATATATAGTTTTTTATTGTTTACATTTCTTAATGTAAACTGTCTTGTGTTTTAACCCCTGACGTAAAAAGAAGGGTGTTATAATTTTGACGTGTCTGTCTGTTTGTCTGTCTGTGGCATCATAGCTCCCGAACGAATGAACCGATTTCAATTTAGTTTTTTTTTTGTATTAGGTACAGGTGTTTTACGGGCGAGTGTTCTTAGACATGTTTGATAAAAATTGATTCAGCCGTTTAAAAGTTATGGGGGGTTAAAGTGGGGAAGAAAAACCGAATGTCTGCAAATGAATGTTTATGACTTGTACATCACAAAAAGAACTTTTATAATTTTGACGTGTCTGTCTGTCTGTCGGGGGTTTTTAAAATTTTTAATTTAATATTATGTTGTGTAATGTGCCCTTAAACAAAGTTTCTTTCTTTCCAATAAAATTCTCCAATAGCAAAAACTTAACACAATAACTTCACTCTCCCTGAAAGCCCATATAACATTACTACGTTACAGCTCTCAGATCAAATATAAATATTTCAATAGAATTGTTCTGGTACAAGCGGTGTTTCACATTACTAAGACAAATATATTTTAACCTTGAACCGTTACTGGATACCTATGTCCAAAACATAGCATTTTCTGAAAGCAGAATCGTATTATGACAATAATTCACATATTAAGTACTACTAGTTGTACTAAGATTTTTTTATTTAAAGCTATGAATATGCTGGCTGGTAAAGGGTATATTAAACCGATTTTTAATACAAAAAAGGAAAATGAAATATAACAAATAGGACTTACCAATCGTCTAATGACATACCATTAATTGACGAATAAAACTGCTGAACGAAGCTAAAGTCAAAAATCTAAAGTAACTTATTCAATTAAGCTACATAAAGTAACACTTGAATCGTCACGGTATTACAAGACATTTACCACCGGTTCGGAAGGCAGTTTCTAAAGAGAAGAACCGGCAAGAAACTCTGATAGTTGCTCTTTTTAAAATAAGAACATACAATTGTTATAATAAACGAAAACTCAACTCATACTATTTTTACATGAAAAAGGTTATAATAAATTAGCGACCCGATCCGGCTTCGCTCTCATTTATTATACATGTATTAGAAATAAAGACCTTCTTCTTGAACCACTATATCTATAAAAAATATGACGAATAGAATGAGAATAGATTGACTAGTTAGTTTAAAGAATTAAGAATACAGCGATACAGGGACAGAGAGAGCGACTTTATCTATCTATCTATACATATAATAAAAACGTAACGAGTCGCGTCTGTACATGGTAGATATATGAGAAAAAATATTATAGGAGACCTTTATTAACGCAATAGAACCCAAAACAATGATTTTTGGAATTTTTGTCTGTTTGTCTACTTGTTTGTGCACGCTAATCTCAGAAACGGCTTATCCTATCTAGATAGAGTTTTCAATGATATATTGTGGTAAGCTCCACTTAACATTAAGTGTTTATTTCATGTCAATCGGTTGATAAACAAAAAGTTATGGCAATTTAAAGAATCACGTTGAACTTGCTGAACGTTTGTTGGCGCGGGTTAGGCATTTTAAAACATGCTGCCCATAGTCACTTCTACGCGGGCGAAGTCGCGGGCACAGCTAGTTTTAAACTATGTAGTGATAAGTAAGTACATTATCTATTCTAAGAAGTAAATATGACGCCCAATGACTCAACGATTGCACTATGGCTGCGGTAATGATAAAATATTTTTTGCTATTGTTTTCATGTGAATCACTAAATTGTCGAACCAGCTGTGTTTTTGTAATTATTATGCATAAAGACAGAATGAGTTCTCATCTATACTATTAATATTATAAATGCGAAAGTAACTCTGTCTGTCTTTTCATCACGCTGAAACTACTAAACCGATTAGAACGAGATTTGGTACACAAATGGTCTAGAGCCTGAGAAAAGGGGCTACTTTTAACTGTAGAACAGGGTTGTTAGAGGGAAGGGGAGGTCAAAGATTGAAATAGCTATGAGCTAGTTTGAAATATTAATTTAGTAAGAATTTCTTACTCGAAACCAAAGGCTCTCGACCAAACTATGGTTCGATGTTTATTTATTGGCATGAGATTGTACGGAGAGTTCTGACCACTTGTGTCACCATATTAGACGTCTCGTAGTAGCAAATGTGATCACGACCACTAAGCTAAGAGAGAAGCGATTGAAGTATTTTTAATAAAATACGTTTGACGTATAATTCCGACGACCGCTTGGCGCAGTGGTAACACAACTGCCTTATGCGCGTCGGGTGCGCGAATGCGATCCCCACACCAGAAAAATGTATTTGTAATTTACATTTGTATTTTTCTGGGGTCTGGGTATTGCTATGTATTGTATGTATGTATTTACAAAAGAAAAGTATGTATATGTAATTTATTCCGTTATCTAGTTGCCATAACATATTTATTTTATTTTTATTTTTTTATTAAAGGAACGTACGTCACCGCTTGTAATTTTACGTATTATCTCGAACAAATTTTGTAAAATGCTATTTAACTCGATCATTTCACTTGGATTGTTTAGGTTGTATTAGCCTAATAAATCTAACCACTTGGCAATATACTTGCCTAGAATAAATTATAACCGCAATCCAGGGCTACGCCACTATACTAGATAAATACCTTAGCATAATATCAAAATAAATTAAAACAAAACAATTTCCTTTACAATTTGACGGAAGACAGAAATTAAATTACACCAAATTCATAGCTGACAAGGCCGTTCGCAAATTAATATGGAAACACGATACTGAAACGACTTTAATTCAAGTTGAATTCTCGTAAAATTTCGTTTGATTGATTACGTTTAATCTAAATAATTTTGTGTCTATGCCATTAGGAAGGTCTATTTTCTGAGCTGGCGACGTAAGAACATTATATTGGTTAAGTTGTTGGTCTTCCCCGATGGATTAAACTGGATTAGATAGTCTGTCAGGCAACTTCGTATTCAGGATCTAAAAATATGCTAAAAACCAATATTTTAACAACAATATTTATAACATATATATCATCAGGTTATATCCAATAATTGTATGTTTATTCAATATTATTTTCCGTTGAAATTGAACCGAGACCGTCTCCAGAGGCTCATTATAAGGAGATTATATGTGGTGTTCTGAAAGCATTATAGGTTGAGTTAGGGACGTTCTAAAAATCATGATTGCGATATTAGATAGATAAGATAAAACTTATTCATAAACACAATACACAAAAACGTAATACAACAGAAGAAACATACAATAATAGTCATTACACGCTTTATATTAGCTTCACCTATTTTAGATTGATTGATAGAATTATATTAGATTGTATTGATTTTGACCCACTTTAAGATCCACCCCACGCTTGTTTTTTTTAAATAAAATATTTTTTTTATTCACACTATTATTAATTTAAATTCACTAAGTTTTTAACACTATTTCCTTAATTTAAATTCATTAAAATTTATTTTCTATTTTTAAGATCGGTTTTCTATAAAAAGCGCGTTTTTTTGTGTTTTAAACTATTATTTATTTTTAAACAATAAACAAGTACACACAAGTAAAAGTATGTGAATTGTGCTCAGGAAAAGGCTCCTGGCGCAGTTGTAATGCCGCAGCGTTAGCCACGGCGCTGGCATTCTGCCAGTGCCTGAAAAACGGGAAGTGGGAGAATGACATTTAGAGAGAGAAGAAGGGATAAAAGTTATAACTAACAAATTTAAGATCCCACTATAGGTTAAGGACACAATCTCATCAATCGTAATTTTTCAAATGAATAAAATATTTAAGTCACTTTTCATATCGTTTTCGTCATACTAGCTTGTACTCGATATATCGATATCAGGCACATCACTAGTATTACATCAATTTATTAGAATTCAAAGCATCTCAGGATTGACTCCAATTAACGAATTGATCAAACGAATATATAACGATATTTTTTGGTTTTGTTACCGTTATCTTTTTCTTTACCTTCCTTGTACGATACTAATAATTAATTAACATTTGTATAAAACACAACAACTTATCGTCTTTTTCCGCTTAAGTATAATATTATCGTTCCGCTTGATCTAACTAATAAACTCCAAATATTATAAAGGTAAAGAAAGCCTAGGAAACGTAAGTATTTAAAAACAGTAAAAATGAATTAGTCGTCATTCCCCTCTCCCCCTTCCAAATGAAGATAATTCTAGAATCGTAATAAACAGAAAATTACTCATGACCAAGCTCCTTGGTTGCGGGATAAACTTTGACCCGTAGATAGTTTAAATAATGATCGGTTATGCGCGAAGCATCAGTTGTTGTCGAAACACGGAGCAAGCATGTACGCTTTTATCTTCCTTGGCTTGCTGGCGTTCGCCAGTTCAGCCCCACAATATATCGGTTTATCACCATACGTCAGTGATGAGCTCGAAACCATTGGAAGCCTCGAGAGAGCCCTCGATGAAGAAATCTTCAGCATGCGCAAATTCTGGCTGGAATTGGCGCGAGACATGAGACGCCTCGAACAATCGTTGCTTGAGCTACCCGGAATAATTCCCAAAGAAAAAATTGAAGGCAACATGTACAGGATTGAGATGAGCTTACCTGGTTACAAAGAAAGTGACATTACAGTGAAAACTGGACGTGGGGTGATTAAGATCACTGCGCTGAAGGAGCTCGCATATGGTGCGAGTAATGGTGTGATGCTGACGAAGACCTTGCCACCGAATGTCAGCGAAGATGGCAACTGGAGTTACGAGAACGACGTTCTAACTATTGAATTACCACTTAAAGATACCATCACTATTAAAGACGTTGAACCTGCGAAACCAGAACCGGAACATAGCCGTGAAGAGATTGAGAAGGATAACACGGATGATAATATGGACGCTGACGTTGGAGCCGAAACTACAGTATTCCCAGACATTTTGACCAATGAAATACCCCAGTCGAAGGTAGAAGCAACCACGTATACAGAAAACTTAGGAAATGAAATAGAGTTCGTTCCTGCGCGAGATTAATAATTAGGTATAGTAACTGTTCTGTATGATAATATTCATTAAAATTCATTGTGATAAACAAAGAACGTGTTTAATTGGTATCGGCGTTGAACCCTGAACTTTTAGTTGACTGTTTGAGATGGTTATCAGTGCGAAAGAGTAAGAAATATGTTTACATATCATAGTTCAGAAACTTTAATAATCATTATGCTTCCATTATTTTAGTTACAAATATATTTTCCTCAAAAACAAAAATAAATAAATTTACGGTTTGATATATCGATCATATACAACCTAAGAAGGGCTGTGCTGAATTTGATTTTTTTTTTGTCTGTCCTGAATATCAGAATAAATAAAAAACGGCTAAACCGCTCAACTAGTTAGTCATGAGTGAATTTAACAGACGAACTAAATATTTATTCAAATACAATTAACATAGATATCAGTATCGTACTAATGTGTTTGTTTTTTAAGCATTTATCGAGGTGACACATAATTACTATCAGTTTTCTTTAATTAAAAATACTCTATTCAGTTGAAGTTGTTTGTATGTAGATAGGCGATACCCTGGATTAACACATAGGGTAGTTGGCATCCCGGTATTACCCCGGGAAGGGGACCAGCACGAATAAAACCGCAGGGCACCGTCAGGGTCGCGCCGTCCATATGTTCGAAGAGTGGAGCGCACACAGGCGCCAAAACAATAGGCACTGCCACCGAAATAATTTTTGTTACCTAAATTATTGTTTTCTTTTTAGTGGAGTATCGTTAAGTAAGTAGTTACAATAGGCGAAACAAAGGCCTTGTAAACAACAAAACAATATACTAGCTGTTGCTCGCGACTTCGTCCCCGTTGATTTGTTTTTCCATTATTTATTCGCTCCTATTAGTCGCAGCGTGATGTTATATAGCCTAAAGCCTTCCTTGATAAATTGTCTATTCAATAAAAACAGTATTTTTCAATTCGAACCAGAAGTTCCTGAGATTAGCGCGTTCAAACAAACAAACTCTTCAGCTTTATATATTAGTGAGTATAGATATAGATTAAGCTTATTGAACAAGTCTCTCAATATTTATAATAATATTCATTAAAAAATAAATTCGTTTTTTTTATGAAATATCGTTAAAAAAGGGGCGCTTCATAGGATCTGCACACAGGCGCTACCGGGGTTTGGCGTGGCCCTGGGCACCGTTAGTGCAACATAAAAATTCTATTGGAAACAATATTAGTAACAGGCGACTTTATCACTCAAGAGTGGTCTCTTCCACTCCAATTATAAGAAGTTTATTCTTATAATCTTTCTATAAAAAAATGTGTAAACACATTATTTGCAGAGAATCGGATCTACAATTTTTGTCTGAGCTATTTTTGCTGTAAAACACAGTATAGCTGATAAAAACCTATTTTGCATACTGTCACCATTAATACATTTTTTAAACAAGAGGGTTTGACGGAGCCTTTTCTTCACATTTTTGAGATCTATGATAACTACTCTTACTTTTCTTCTAATAATAATTTCAACTAACGAGATACTTAAATTGAAACAACACATACCTCAACAAGTAATATTTGTACTTTTCAACCGACTTCAAAAAAAGGAGGAGGTTCTCAATTTGACTCGTATGTTTTTTTCTATGTTTGATACGCGATTACTCCGCCAATTATGAACCAATTTGAACGATTACTTTTTTGTTGAATAGGTATTATCAAAAGGGTGGTTTCATGCAAATTTGAAGAAAGTATTTCACCCCCAAGGGTGGAAAATTGGGGATGAACTTTTTTATACGCAACATCTCCGCCGATTATGAACCAATTTGAACGAAGTCGGATTTTTTCAAGTTAATTATTTTTTTAACATGAAGTTCCTAATTTAGCCTAATGAACAAAAATAACATTGTTATTTTAACTATATACATGTTTCTTTTTGGTTTGGAAAGGAAAACGGATGTTTGATAATTTTAAGTAGGTACTTGGCGATACTTTTAATTGCCAATTTATTTTAAACTTCATATAATAAGGAAACTGATATTGTTCAGTTTTAAAAATAGTACTAAAATTCAAATTTGCTTTAGACGTTCATTTTTATTTAAATATGTAAAGTTCGTGAAAAAATTGGTTGTAGAAATATTCTAATGCTATGATATATTTTAAATAAATTGTAAGGGGTAATCTCAGGATCTACTGAACCGATTTTAAAAATTCTTTCACCAATAGAAAGCCACATTATTGTTGAGTGTCATAGGCATATAATTGAACCGAAAAATTAAAAAGGCTTTTACGTGGTAGTCCGTTTTGTACAGTGAATCGGTATTCATCAATATACAATATTTATTTAGCGTTTAGCTACATTTAATAATTACATTAAGTTAATTATAATTGGAGACCTTCTTACTAAAAGGATATTTCTTCAATACGACTAATGAAGGATTACGTATGAAGCCACGTTTAGTATCTTAATGTTATTAACCCGAAAATATCAACTTATAAAATAATTTTTAACAAAAAATAAACCGCCTTCAAACTAAAAAGCAAAAATAAATTTGCTTCCCACAAAGTAATACGCATTTTCATTTAGTATATAGAAATGATTTAACAGTTATTTTATAATTTAGACGTCGGTACCAAGTAAATGCTACAACCATCTATACAATATCGATTTAACCAAACAAACTAAATTGGAAAAATAAAATTATACATACAGACGAATTGAGAACCTACTCCTTTTTGAAGTCGGTTAAAAATACCAATCAAATACTGATGTTACTCAGGAAAAACCGCGGGACGAAGCTAGTCCTACTATCCTTCTAATATTATAAATGTGAAAACGTGAGAATGTATGTATGGATATAATATGTTTGTTATTCTTTCACGCAAAAACGGCTGGACCGATTTAGTTGAAATTTGGTATGTAGATAGGCGATACCCTGAATTAACTCTTAAGATACTTTGCATCCCGGTATTATTCCGGGAACGAGAACAGCGCGGGTAAAACCGCGGGGCACAGCTAGGATTAAATAAAGCAGTTTATCTATTTACCGATCCCAATGGTTCTCGAACATTCGATCGGCTGCTACTCGACGCTGCACTCTCAACGTGCAAGTTTGAAACTCCATCAAGAACCTTATTGCTTCACAAACCATATCACACGATTGCTTTGGGAAGTATTCTTTAACTAGCGACCCGGCCCAGCTTCGCTCGAATATATTGTACATCTATTATACGCATAAACCTTTCTCTTGAATCACTTTATCTATTAAAAAACCGTATCTATAGATCTAGGCAAACATAGGGACAAACAATAGAAAGTTTTTTTAATACTATGTATGCAAGCAAGTCATCTGTAGAATTATATAAAGCTGAAAAGTTTGTTTGTTTGAACGCATTAATCTTAGGAACTACTGGTTATAATTGAAGGCAGGGCAGGTCATTAGTAGTTATATTTGGATTTATATCATCACATTCTTTTTTTCTCGCCATACTTCCCGTTGAATGTTTTAAAAATAAATGTCTGTAGTAATAATTGGTTCCAGAACGTTCGATGCGCTGCAAGCGTCGCTTCCAACTTGGAACAGTTCTGAACTACATCGATTGCACTTCGAGAACTTCATAATTTTAATCGCGATTCAGTCGGAGCTCACAAACAATACTCTAGAAATATCTTCGCTACGCTAGACATATTAATTGGTTTTTTTTTCAGATTTCTTTCTGTTTTTGGTTTGTCGTTTGTAAAAAATATAACAAAAGGATAATGTAGAGCTAAGCATATTTTTTAATTTTATTTAACGGAGGACGAAGCCTCCTCAGAACATGAAAAAAGGAGGAATGTACATGTCAAATCTGTGTGTCTATATATAAAATACCTCTGTATAGTTATCGTGTCCCTTTGTTAATACATAATATCATATTACACAATCTATAGGTCGCGTCACGAATCTTTAGCGCTGAACGAAACCTGCGCAGAAGTCAAAATAAGGTATCGATGTAACAGCGCGACGCGCGGGGCGCGTGATCGTCGGGTGCGCGAGCGTTGATTGGTTGTCCCAGTCGTGTTGTGTTTCTCGCACCAATACATCAATTACGAGCGCGATTCTACCGATGCGCAGCTATTCTCGTCCAGCGCTAAACATAAATGACGCGTCCTATACTTAGTTTTTATAAAACAACAATGTTTATCACGCTACCAAAACATTGATTCGCTGGAATTCCCCGCACTTGAGTTGTTATAATCCGAATGTTATCATGGTTCATTAAAATATAAGGAAAATAATAAAGAGAATTAATTATATTTTAAATTTAATTTTCACTGAACAACTAAGAGTCAATGTACTAAAGACCCTAACGAAATGCTTTGCTTCTACTTTTGCGCATAGAAAGATAACGGAATGAGCTGCCCGAGTGGGTCTTCCCCGATGCATACAAAATATTATCCGAAATATTTCAACAGTATATTTGATATTTAAATACGGTTTAAATCACAGCTTCCGTTAACGTGTCACGGAGTCACCTGTATAAAATGCCAATCCCATTCAGTGGTTTGAAAGTCGGACAAAGTGCCCATTTTGTTGGGCTTAACGTTAATAATCCTTTTTTACTTCTGTAACTTAATTATATCACTTATGACTCTAAGCAATAATGTGGCATTCTATTAGTGATAAAAATTTTAAAATCGGTTCAATGGAGATTATTAACCCTTACAATTTAACAAACACACAAACTTTACTTCTTTATAATATTAGTATAGATATGCCTATCACATACACATCAGTAAGATTACACCAGAGCATAAGAACGAATAAAATTTACGATTCTAATTCGCTCTCCTAGTTCAATGTTAAAGTTTGGAATTCTGACGTGGGTGCCTGGAGCGGGCAAAGTTGAAGAAATACTAATAATACTAAAATCATGGGTGAGACCAGATGGAGGCGGGTTAGAGCTTATAGAATCGTCCGAGATAGGATTACAGTCTGCAATACACTGTTTGCAAGAACATTTTAGTTAACCATTTGTTGTTTAAAAGATTCAGTAAAGGATGTTTTTATGTAATAGCAACCACCTTCGTACATGAACGAGATGAGCCTTTAGGTTCTACCACCTCGAAGAAGTTTAAAAAAAGGCGAATCTAAAAAATTAAAAGTCATTTAAATCGGTTCTACCAATTTAGAGCTATCTTTTTAATTAAAAAGATCCAAATTTAAAAATTTAGTTTTCTTTAACATGACATAATATTGACGTATGCGTCATATTCCTTCACTTCGTGATTCGAATTGCGAACTAAGAATTTAAATATTTTGTGAAAATATACATCTAAATGTATAAATGACTAGCTGTTGCCCGCGACTCCGTCCGCGTGGACTTTCCTATAAACGATGACCCTCCTTTTCCCCCTTTTTTCCAGTTAAAAAGTACCTATATTTTATCCCAGTCTCTACACCGTAGTAGTTTTAGCGTGATGGAAAGACAGACAGAGTTACTTTCGCATTTCGAATATTAGTACGGATTGCAATATAATATATAACAATCCATAATTACTACACATACATACACAGTGCCAGACATTCTACCGCCTGAACAGTGATGTGAAAATGTCACTGTGCTCCGGTCTGAAGGGCACTGTAGCCAGCGAAATTACTGGGCCAATGAGTCTTAACATCTGATGACTCAAAGTGGGGAGCGTCGTTGTAGTGCACCCCTGCCCGGAGTTGGGCTTTATAGCAAAGTTCCGGGTAGCACTGCATTGGCTATGGGCTGGCGTTACTCTTACCATCAGGAGTGCGTCCAGCTCGTCTCCCCTCTTCATAACATAAATAAAAAAAAAAAAAAAAAAATTTCTATGTTAGTATAATATTATTTTATAGGATTTTATAATGGAATTTGTTGTTTAAATGGAATAAAAAGTTAAACAAAACAATAAATGTGTATACTAAAGATATAAAAGCACAAATATTTTGTTAACCCACTTGATAATGATTTAAAATACGGTCTAATAATAGTCCTTCTTATCTATACAGTAAATATACACTATTTTCATCTTTCGTTATTATACTTCCATTGTAAACTTTTTTTGTACTTTCAGAAGTAGCTACATTTATATGGTATTAAAAAAATCCATATCAAAAATGTAGAGCTTGATTAGAGACAAAAAGTTTTTCTACATAAAATGAGAGCCGGGTATACCCTTTCCTAACCCCTTACACCCCAGTGAAGGGATTAGTCGAGCTCATCGACTAAAACCCTGTGTTCCCACGCACCTTGACACTCAACCACACGCAAAAACAATTTTCCAATTCAATTTTATAAACAACTAGCTGTGCCAGTGACTTCGCCCGCGTAGAAAAGTGACTTTGGGCATTTTTGACAATGCGTAACCCGCGACAACAAACGTTTAGCAAGTTCAACGTGATTCTTTAAATTGCGATAACTTTTTTATTTATCAACCGATTGACATGAATTAAAGACTAAATGTTAAGTTAAGCTTACCACAATATATAATTGAAAACCCTATCTAGATAGGATTAGCCGATTCTGAGATTAGCTTGCACAAACAAACAGACAAACAGAAAAACAGACAAAAATTCAAAAAATCATTGTTTTGGGTTCTATTGCGTTAATAAAGGTCTCCTATGATATTTTTTCTCATATATCTTCCACGTACAGACAGCGACTCGTTACGTTTTTATTATATGTATAGATAAGAAAACGGATATACCCTAGAGGTAAACAAGGATATGCCCAAATTTTACAAAAACCGTAATGCTGTTTTTTTTTTTAATAATTTTGCTTAAGCAGTGTGTCCCGTATCTAGGCTCGTTAAATTTTATCCAAGTTTGAAACTCACGACCCCGGCCTTATCTCCAAATGTTTATGTCGCGATCCAGATACCATAACAACGAAACTTGGTGCCCGACAAGAAAAATCTTTTAAAACTTCTTGTTATTAGCGCGTGATTTATCCGTCTACTGAGCGAGTGATACCGTATTTTTAGGGTTCCACATCTATTGGATAAAAAATAGAACTCTGTTTCAAAGACTTCACTCCACCGTAATAATCCGTTCGTGCTTATAAAAAAAATGAAAATAAAAATAAAAATCATTAATTTCAAACTAAACAATCCATATTATTACTACAATTTTAATATTCTAATTTATATCTTGATACTTAAGAAGATTCTTTCAACAAGTGACCAAGATACATACGAACAGACATTTGCCAGACTTAAATTTCATAAACTCACTGTTCGCTACATTTCATTTATTCTTAAGCAGGCTGCATCTGAACTGTCATAGACATATTATGTTGAAATTTTGAAAATTGAAATTTGAACAACGAATGTTATGTTTAATAGTATTCTGCTTTATGTTACATATACGCATATTACAAGACAAACAAAATAAAAATCTGAGCCATTTTTATGGTGTGTTTAATGTAAAACCCGTTATATTTAAATAGTTATAAATTATTTCCTACCAATACTATACCGTACCTCATTTTATTATAGGTATGTGCTATTATATAAAAGATATTTTGATGTACCTACATATTATCTTTACTGCTTATAAGCACTCCCTGAATTATATTAAACAGATAAGAACCTTCTGACTCCAAAAGGTTGTTCTAATCCGATTGAAAAGTTTCTATAGTGGGTCAAGAATGATCAGAAAATACTACAAAAATACTTTGACAACTAATTCGACCTCATACAAACATTTTCGACGTTGACCAACCTTTAGACCCTATAGAAAATTTCCAGTCCATCACAATACGGGTCTTTTGGGGTTTACAAAAAGAATTTGCTATTAAATAAAAAATTGTTCTGAAGATTAAATGCGAACGTTTCTTAGAAATTTCGATCAGTTTTTATTGAGATATCTCTGTGACCCAATGAGTCAGAGGGTCGAGGACAAACTCGGATAAGCGTATTTTCGCAGTAAATAATATCAAACTTGCATGCAAGCTTTTGGTAGGCAACGAAAGTAGCGAAAAATAATAAAATTCTTTATATTTACTCAAAAATACAAAGAAATATTATTTGCATGGCTAAGGCATACCAGGGCAAAATGTTCCTATTAGTCCATTCTTTTATTTATACATCACTGTAGTTAACGGTCCGATATTACTTTACAGGAATTCGTGTAATTTTTAGCTTATAAAATCATAATCAAAATTAAATATTAACGAAATTATTTGAATGAGAACTTCTATTTTGAGGTATACATAAATTAATCAATTTTTTAAAATAATGTTATTTTAAATAAATAATTAAAACAGATCAGGGTAACACCACGAGACACAGCTAGTGTTTGAGCGTATTTGAAGGAGGCAAAAAAAATTGAAATCGCAAATTTTATAGCTCTAAGGCTCGACTGTAGCCAAGTATCAATTCGACCCGCTCGGCCCCTCCAAGGGACAGCTGAGTGCAGGCCCTCGTATTATTTACGGTCCCTAATTTTACGTAATGTCATTGTCATTTCGCATCCTAATATGTTGGCATTTTTAGACATTAGTTTTCTTAAAAAATACATACCTATTAATATTATAAACGCGAAAGTAACTCTGTCTGCCTGTCTGTCTGTCTGACTATTACGCTTTCACGACAGAACTACTAAACCGATTGTAATGAAATTTGGTACACATGAAATTTGGTCAAAGTTTAGGTACATCCGGTAGTCCGGAAAGTCCACGCGGACGGAGTCGCGGGCAACAGCTAAAATAAATATATACTTTATCAACCAAAATACGTAAGCGTTCAAATAAAACTTTTCCATAATATAGCTTCGTTCCGTTCCATTCAGAACCCGAGCTCTGAAACATCAAAAATTCGACCAATCCACGCCTCCAGGCGATAATTATTTTATCGAACTCGTATAAAAGCTGAACGATATATATTTTTTATTTATACAGCGCTTCGAAAATAACTCATCAGATTTTATTTACGTAATATAATTGTTTTTACTTCTGTTAAAATAACGAATTTCCAGTTATTATATGTATATAGGAACAGGAAGAAATTTATTTTAGCCATTAAGCCAAATACATATTGTAACAATTGATTAATTATGTTTTACGTATGTTGGTCACTTTTAGTCCCTATATCCCTATGTTTGCTTAAATCTTAAAAACTATGCCAAAGATGGTTATGCGGTTTATTTTTTAATAGATAAAGTGATTCAATGAGAAGGGTGGAAGGTTGGAAGAAAAATATTTGCAAGCAAACGCAGGAGGGTCGCTGGTAGTATTATATACGTAAAATTATTAAGAATTTTTGTTACCTTCTTACATAAAAAATACGAAACTTCATCCAAATTCATAAAGTAGTGTATCCATTAAAGAGTATTACACACACAAACTAACAAGCTTTCGCGTTAACATTACAAGGCTTAATCGCTTGGTATAACAAGATTTTTCAGCGCAGTCTGCGACAACACTAGACTAGTCGGACAAGGGTGTTACAAATGTTAATTATTTGTCTATTAAGGCTGGTTACAGTAGATACTCGTAATGTTTTCCAAAAAATATCGCTTCAAACAAACAAACAAACTTACATGTTGTCAAAACATTGTTAGAGTGCCCTAGCAAAAGTCAAAATCAAAGTCAAAGTTAAAGCCAAAGCCAAAGCCAAAGTCAAAGTCAAAGTCATAGTGAAGACAAAGTCATACATAGTCACATAATATATACATAACGATTCAATACATTCAAAGACTACCAGAAGGTAGCTTGAGGCGTTGTAGAAACGCCTCAAGCTTTACTTTTAATATGACTACCATAAATGAGACATAGACCATATCAAATGGTAGCAGCTTAGAGCCATAGACGTATAACGCATAGACTGATAGCCACTTATTAATCGGTCCACCGTAAGTGAAGCCAAAACTGTATATTTATAGGTGTTAACAGCACGTTATTATACTCGATGACACGCACACATACCCACCGATAATGTTGCTGCTATAACAAAGTAACCCCTTAAATGTTTCAAAATTAAAATCTGCGAAAAACAAACGTTTTGATCCGAAGAACTGCAGCAACGATCTATGTAAGTAGACAATATTGTCTAAGTTGAAACCTTGGATGCTCATACCGCGGTTCTAGGTATTTCTATTCTATGCTTAGAGCTATCAAGAGGGCCGATGTCTAAACGGATCGCGCCTCAGCTGGATTGGCTCAGAACGTTTTCAGAGGAACTTGTGTTTCAACTTACGGATAAAATGTTTGATCCGATTTTCTAGCTCACTACTGAAAGACTTTTAAATATAAACGTTTCCTTGTATGTGGATTTGATATCCGGTATTTTTATATTAACTTATATTATTAAAGATCTACATTCAATGTAAAGGTTAAGATTTGATTTTTAAGTGAACGTAAATTATTAACAGTTTTAGAAAAAAACTTCAACATGTGTCAAATAGGTTAGCAAGAGTCTAATAATGATGGAGATAGTTAGACTAAAATGCCTATTTCTTGTATAGGGATAGCTTAGCCAACAACAAAACTTCA
>JADANM010006098.1:987026-997122 GCA_026213755.1 Eurema hecabe
GGATGTCAGAAAACCGTAAAGAACCATCTCCAGAGGTCAAAAAAACCCTTTGAGAGCGACCCGAGAGATAGGACTTAAACCATCGCAATGAGGATTCACTAAAACCATAAAAGGTCAATTTGGCCAGAAGCAATTGAATGCTGATTGAGTCAAAAGCTCTAGAAAAATCAAGCATTGCTAAAATCGAAGCTTTTCCTGCATCTTGATTAGTCAGCAGGTCATCGACCACCGTGTGCAGAGCTGTGGAAGTGCTGTGCTTCTTACGAAAACCAGACTGTAATAAGGGAAAAATGCAGTTCTCTTCACAGTATTTATTTACTTGAAGATGTACTACTTTCTCCAATAACTTAGACATGTAAGGTAGGATGCTAATGGGCCTTAAGTCTTTGTATTCTAAGGGATTATTTGTTTTTGGCAAAGGCCTTACTAGAGCAGTTTTCCAGGTGGAAGGGAAGGTGAAAGTGTCAATAGATTTATTTATAATGGCAGTAATAACCTTGAGAGTCGTAGGAAGCGTCAAAAGGATCATGTCCCGAGAGATGCAATCTGCGCCTTTAGCATTTGACGTTAAATTTATAATAAGTCTTCCAATAAAGTGTTCACTAACTGTATAAAATTTAAAAGGGTTTTTATAGGAAAATTTACTTGTTGAAAAATAATTTATGTAATTGTTAGAGATTAAAGTAGAAGCAGGAATATTAAGGAAATGGGCATTGATTTCATTTACATTACACAATACTTCGGGAATGTCGCAATTATTCTTGAAATTGGGCAGGACATGGTTTTTTAAATTTATCCAAAGCGTTTTAGAATTTTTTAGATTTCTATTAATTTGTGAGTCAAAGTATGCGACTTTTTCTTGGTGTAAACATTGCTTGACAAAAGCTTTTAAAGATTTATAGTAAGTCTTATCTACTAGTGATTTAGATTTGCAATACTTTTCGTGCGCTTTATCACGAAGGTTCATGGCATCACGTAAATTCCGTGATAGCCAAGGACATGAATTATTTTTAATGGTGATATGGGACTCAGGAGCATGTTTATCGAACAGATTAATTAAATATGTATTAAATTGCTTAAGCATATCATCTACGTTATCAAGTTCGCATATCTGATCCCAGTTTATTTCATTGAGGTCATTATTAAATTGACCCATAACAATGTCTTTTAATGGACGATATTTTACTTTTACACACGGTAATTTAGGTTTTTTAATCTTGAAATCTACGAGGATTATTGCATGACCTCCTAGTTCAGGAGTATGTGTAACTAGGGTTGAGGTGACGTTCAAATTTGTACATACTAAGTCAATAAGAGTGTTACTGTGAGACGTGAAATGTGTGGATTTGTCAATGCAGTTTGGCAGGCCAATGTAATCGAGAAAATTTAAAAGACGCGCAGACGAGTTTGAAGGTTCATGTAAATTTACATTAAAGTCACCAAGCAGGATGATGTTGTCAAAATTGGAAAACGACATTATGGATTCGGTAAGACAATTTAAGAACGTATCCAAATTAAGCCACGGTGGCCGATAAGCAGTACCAATCAGAATTTTGTTCGAATTCACAGTTGTAGAGATCCACATTTGTTCTATCATAACATGGCTAGTAGGATGCGAACAAATCCCGACAGACATGCCCCGCTTAAAATAAAAACCAACACCACCACCACGCGAGCGTACTCCTGCGTGCCGAGGGCAGTGTCGAAAAGAGTAGCCAGACAGACGCGGCGCGCAGCAGTCTTGACCGGGGCGAAGCCACGTCTCGTTAATTGCCAACACATCAGGTAGGTGGCGTTCGAAGGTCGCTTTGAATTCGTCATGTTTTGTAGTTAAAGATCCTGCATTAAATAAACCAACTTTAAGAAATTTATTCTTAATCATTTAATAAATCAAAAGTTAAATAATAATAATAATAGTAAACACTATACATATACATATTTTCATATATAACGTGTTTAAGGATAAAATAATTGTAGAAATAAATATAATAACAAAAGCACACATAAAACGATTCTATAATAATAAGCGAAGTGTAAAAATATAAGACTGTTGTAAGTAATAATATAAACGTTATATCATTAAAAGCTGGAGTATTTCTAATGATATATTTTAAATAATAATAGCGAATGCTATATATATACATAAAGGCATTTATAATGTTTTTAGGTTGAAAACAGTTGTATATATAAATATAGTTAAAAAAACACAGATTATAAAGTCCTATAATGAAAAGCCAGGTGTAAAAATATATGAAAATAGTATGCGATAATATAAACAGTACATCTTTTAAACCTGGAATATTTCTAATTGAAGTAATAGTATATTTTAGGTAATAATAATTACTAGAAATAAATAAATAATTATTACAGAAAATAAGATATCCGTATAATATGAATAGTAAAAGAATTAAGCATAGGAGTATTTTAGTTAAGAGATAAATAGTGAGCTTTAATAATTCAATATATTGAAGCGTCATATTCAATAATAGTAACATTGATGCAGTCTGCAACAGCATTCTATTTTAGGATATTTATTTTTGGCCGTGTTACATAATCTATACTAATATATAAAGCTGAAGAGTTTGTTTGTTTGTTTGTTTATTCGTTTGTTTGTTTGTTTGAACGCGCTGATCTCAGGATCTACTGGTTCGAATTGAAAAATTCTTTTTTATTGAATTGACCATTTATCGAGGAAGGCTTTAGGCTACATAACATCACGCTACGACTAATAGGAGCGAAGATATAATTGAAAATATGGAAAAAACGGGGAAAATATTCATCTTTGAGGGCTTCCTTTGCGTGCGCTGCGAAAACGGTTCAAGATACAAAAATAATATGTATTAAAGAATTATTCCTCTTTAAATAGTCTAAAAAAAAGTCCGCGACAGTATATGTCTATCTTCTAAGATTGACTCACTATAACATAATAATAGAAATAGATCCGACGAGGACGAAGTCGCGAGCAACAGCTAGTTTATTATATTATGTACAAACTTGTGTCCCGCGATTTTACTCGCTTAATTTCCGTTCTCAAAAGCGAGATAGCGAAATATATTATAGAATCTGCCAAATGCCTGCCAAAAACCAGCCAAAAACTTTTACATTTATAATATTAGTAAAATATAAACAGCTGAAGAGTTTGTTTGTCTAACTGGCTTTAATCTCTGTTACTATAATTACAATATTAATTTGTAAGTTATTGTTTATTAAGAGACGTATTATCGCATATTGATCATAATGCTAAAGTACCTACTCCACAAATAACTCCACACTTAATATTGCTCCTAAACAATGATACTATATTAAATATTATATATTATATAATTATATATATTATATAATTCATGGGCAGGGTATACTGTTCTATAATAAGCTTCCTAAGAGCGTCAAGGATCTGACTTATTCCAAGTTTAGAAGCTTTGTTAAAAAATGTATAATTAAAAAGGCGTACTATACATTAAATTAATATATTGAAGACAAAAACGCTTGGAATTATATTTCTTAACGCTCGTGGGACGGTGACCCCTTTTTCATGTATAATTGTATAAATATTATAATAGTCGAATTTTTGTTTATATTTACAATTGTATGTTCTTATTTTAAAAAGAGCGACTATCAGAGTTTCTTGCCGGTTCTTCTCTGTAGAAATTGCCTTCCGAACCGGTGGTAAATGTTTTGTAATACCATGACGATTCAAAAGTGTTACTTTATGTAGCCTAATTGAATAAAGATACTTTTGACTTTGACTTTGAAATAGATATGGTTTAAGGGCAAATTTTGAAGACGCAAAAACATCCTAATTAGAACGTCTTACCCGTAGGTGATTGGTTGCCGGTGCATTCACGCACAACAGACAAAATTAACTATTTTTTTTTATTGTTAGTTTTATCATAATCTATTAACTATAATATCATTGCTCGTACAAAAAAAAAGTTAAACAGAATTTAAACGTACATTTTTTAGAGTTTTATATTAAAAAGACTTATTAATCCTATACACTTATACTGCAATAGGATCATATAGTTTGTTTATTTAAACTGTATTTCTGTAAATGCTGTGTCTTCGTGTACATATATTATAAAAGCAACTTCTTCGTTATATGCCTTACAGAATAATTAAACTAAACAAAAAAATACACTATAAATAATTCATAGGTGATTTTAAGGATTTCAAAAATATCTATATGGCAAGTCTATTATTTAACCTTTTTGAAAAAAAAAAAACAACTCAAAGCCAAGGAAAAAGTACCAATCTTGTATCCCACCCCTGTGAACCACCTAAATTCAACTATTATATAATTATAATGAATGTTACTGACCTATTACATTAAAATTAACCTTATGGTAGGTCATCCTCCTTAATGGCGAGTCCGCCATAACCACCTCCTTCTCCCTGTAAGAGGATTTTCTGCCATAAAAAACCTATTTAGTATAGGCGATTACAAATGCATATTAATACATTATGTTATATACTTTCGTACACCACAATATGTTAAAACAAAAATATTTAATGGACGACTTTTTATGGAATGTATTTTAATATTAAGATCATTTTAAATTTTGAATGATTTACGCAGTTTTGTAATCTTTATATTCAAAAAATTTATTTAAAAAAAGATAGTCCAAAAAAAAACTGTTTTATTTTTTTATAATACTTTGATCTTAGACAGTAAGGATTTATATTGAAAGAGAAGATTTTCAATTAAAAATATACCTACCTACGGTTTCTTAATCGGATTATACGTTTAGTTGCTACACTGCTAACATAAACATAATAAAATGCACGCTATAAACATAAATAGAAATATATCACCTCTTCCCTGCCTTTATTTATCTATAGTCTAACTAGCCGTTCCCCGCGGTTTTACCCGCGTAGTTCCCGTTCCTATATGTCAAGTTGGATCGAACTGCACACGGTGTGCGAATGTTATTATAATCGGTTAAGTGGTTTAGGAGTCCATTGAGGACAAACATTGTGACACGAGATTTATATATATTAAGATAATTGTACAGTATTCCCTTTTGTCACAAATCCTTTCAGAGTTCAGACAGTTGCCCCATATCTCAATAACACCCCGCTGACGGATCTACGGAAGACTCCACTAGAGCACCCGTGATTAACAGTGACGCTGGACAGTGGAACACCGTGGGGTTTTAGTCGGTTCGAGCCCGATATAACCTGCTTTCTCACCCCCGGCATTGTACGCATGCGCGAGCATTTCCCCACGGTAAACAAAAATATGTCAAACAAACATTATAGTATTTCTTTATGTGTTACCTGTATAAGCAAACATGCTGTTCAGATAAATAGGTTACGTCATACAATGTATTTTTATCAGACGCTCAATTTGTAAACAGCTGTTTGATGATTATATCACGAATGTAAATACTTATTTCGAGAAAGGTGTTATATTGATCACTTGATTTTATGTCTAGACTAGCCGCGACCCGCGGTTTCCCTTGGACACTTACATGTCATCAGTTACTTAAGGGTAATAATGTTTTAGTTTTGTTAGTTAGTTAAACAATTCTAAAGATAACAACGTTTGGATAAATAAGTTTTATATTTGTATATAATATTTATACTTATATAATTATTATGTGAAGACTTTTAAGATGTATATTTTCAATAATTTAGGGGTAGGTACCTACTATAACTAATAAGTTAATTTATTAATTCAAAGTCAGTGTAGTGAAATGTAGGGGACATTGCCTGAGTAAATCTTAAAACGAACAATAAAACAATCGAATAACCAAAAAAAGATATATTTACAAATATTTAGCAAACATACAACAGTTAAACTTAAACACGATTTAAAGGTACTAGAAATTCAGTCTTAAAAACAATTATGACTTGACACAATCACAGAAGTTCACTTCGCTTCCTCAATTTCGTTTTTCGGCTCGGGAGATCCAACCTGCTTTCTGATGGGACCAGTTTGAGTTATTGGCACGATTCTTTCACCAGTGGAGGGCATTGGGAGGACTTTTGGAGCAGTGACGGTTAATACGCCATCAGAGGACAGTTTCGATTGGACTGTGTCTGACAAACATCCTTGGGGCAACGCGTACCGTCTCACAAACTGCCGCGAAATATATCCATGTTCATCGCGTTTTTCTTCGTGTTTTCCTTCAACAGTCACGAAACCGTCACCCACTTTAACACTTATTTCGTCCGGGGCAAAATGCTGCACATCAACATTGACTTGAAACTTTTCGTCGTCCGAAGATATCTTTGTACCGTCTAAAGCGAGGTGGTTCATCGCTGATGATAGGTTCTCCATTTGTCTGATCATATCAGCCCATGGTCGTGTAGACCAAGGCTGGTAGAACTCTCGAGGCACTAGCTGGTTGACGCTGGGAAAGTAGAAGTTTGGTGATAGAAGATCGCGCTCCATCATCCTAAAAGGACGCTCGTCGAAGAATCTCGGAATAAGTGACATTTTTAAACTATTGCGCGGTAAACAGTGAAAATAATTCGCCGGCTCGTAATTCAACTCTGAGAGTCGCTTCGCGTTTGTTTGGACTTCTCAATTCTGCCGCGTTGGCGCTCGACCGCAATTTATATAGTGAAACAGCGCCACCTGTTAGAAATGACGTGAATGCTGTAGAATATTCTTGAACTCGGCTAGCTCTATAACAATCGAGAACTCTCTATGTAGAAACGATTTTTGTAATAAGCGCCATCTAGTGGAGAATAGTAACATACACTTTATTGGCTAGTTCTACGTAACAATTTTGCCGTGCAACGATGTACGACTATTTAAAAATTATTATTACTGTTTTAGTTTGATATTTTACAAAGATGCTTTACTCAAATTTATTATTAAGAAAATATACTACCCCATCCTTATGATCAATATAGTAATTACTTTGAATAATTAGCCTATTGTAATAAATATACCTACATTTAACTTTACTAATTAATGAAGCAAAATAAAAAAATAATTTTTCAGTTCGAATCAGTAGTTCCTGAGATTAGCGCGTTCAAACAAACAAGCAAACAAACTCTTCAGCTTTATATATTAGTATAGAAGTATAGATTACTAATCTATACTACAATTATAAATAAGAATAATATAGTTTGTGTGTTTGGTTAATCTCGAGATCTACTGAACCGAATTTAAAAATTCTTTCACCAATAGAAAGCCACATTATTGCTGAGTGTCATAGGCTATATAAAAACCGAAAAGGGTAATTAACCTGTCATTATACCCAACTAAGTGGGCACGGGTCAGCTAGTTTTTTATACATGTACATGAATTAGTTTCGCAATAACTGATAAGATTCGCACATATATTTATTATTTATAGTAATAACAGTACCACTAACGAAGGCATTGACTCGTGCGTATTCTGATTATTCATTCTGAGCATTCGGCATTCAGTTGGTCGACGCGCAACCAACGGGATGGACCGTATACTGATACGATTTTTTTGTTGTGTAGCTGCAATTATTGGGTAAGTTATTTGATTATTAAACTAGCTGTGTCTCACGGTGTTAATCGTGGTTTACTAGGAAAAATAAATCGTGTATTTTCACGGAGTAAAAATTAGTCTTTGTAATAGGTTTACAAAGGTCAGCTAACTAGATATCAAATTTTATGAAAATCGCGTCAGCCGTTTAGACGTGAACTAATGACAAACATACTAACAAACTTTCGCCTTTATAGTATTAGTTTAGCTTACTTATATCACATTTAAATTCGTCTATTGTTCACATAAAAAAGAAAAACATATAAACGAAAACTACCTGCGCGGGAAAAATCGCAAGAGGGTGAAATATCGTAGTAAAATCGATTTGAGACTAACTCGGTTCCTCTTCCAGTTATTGCATACTCGATCAATGAAAAAAGAAACAAGCTTAATAATATTACATTTAAATTTTAAAAACTTCCGACAGACAGACAGACAGACACGTCAATCTTAAAAAAGTTGTGGTTTTTTGTGATGTGAAAGTCATAACCTTTCATTTGATACCCCACTTGAGCATATTTGCAGACATTCGTTTTTCTATCCCACTTTAACCCCCATAACTTTTAAATGGCTCAATCGATTTTCATCAAACATATCTAAGAAGACTCGCCCGTAAAACACGTCATGTAATACAAAAAAAAAACTAAATTGAAATCGGTTCATTCGTTCGGGAGCTATGATGCTGATGGTGTCAAGTTTATAACACCCCTCTTTTTGCGTCGGGGGTTAAATACTTCAAGTTCTACTTAGATTAATATTATAGTTTTAAATAGGTACTGCATTGAGATTTATTATATAAAGTTTTACCTATAATACAGTTTTCATTTGTATAATTGCTTACATTATGGAAAATTTAACTTCGCACACAAATAAAATGTCCAAGCAAAAGATCAAATTTCTATGTAATGTTAATCGGAGTTATTTACGAAAGATCAGCGTTTTATTTCTTAAATATGAAATTTTAAAATAAAACGTAATAATATTATGACACTTTTATTAGACTTTTTGTTTAAAGTACAATAGGTATAAAAAACTTATGTCAAAACGCATTTAGATTGATATCTTTCTATTTATCTATCTACATAAAATTTATAAATTGGACGACCGCTTGTGATCAGTAGCTACTCTGAGTAGGTACCTGCTAACCGAGCTATGAGACTTAATATACTCTAATAAAGAATCGGATCGCACATCAGTTTATCGGAATGTTATCGAAACAGAAACAAAAAAGTTTTTACATTAATTCGAAGTTGCTCAAAAACTGTATCGAAAATAATTAACGACATCGATTGTGTTCGGAGAAGAGCTTCTGGTCTGTCCACCTCATCGTTGTCCAAGTCCAACGTAGTTCCTTTTTTATAGTGGGGAGAAATCACATTATATCTACGGGGTTTGAATTGACCATAGGTTTTGTCGGACTTGTACCGACTAAGACCCCACTGTGTCCCGTCTTATCGTAGAGGGTAGATGTCACGGACACCTTCGCAGACTTCCGCGAATATTAATATTAAAAGCCTATTAAATTCTTAATTAATGTAGCTATCATATACAGAATGTATATGGCAACTACATTAGTTATGTATTTAATTATAACATACATTAATTAATTAATAAAGATTCAAGTAATAATACCAGAAATCGTTGCGAAAATAAACTAACTTTTAAGCTTTATTTAGGAACAGATAATATAAAATAAAATTGCTTTCTTATGTCTGTTTATGTATGTTTAAATCTTTAAAACTACGCAACTGTTTTTCATGGGTTTTTTTTCAAAAAGAGTGATTCAAGAGATGCGTTTATATGTATAATAGATGCATAATTGCGGGAAAAATCACGGGGCGAGGCTAATATTAATATTATAAACTTTCCTTTGGAATTACTATCTATAAGAAAAAACCGCTCGAAAATCGGTTTCGTATTTTTAAAGAAGTAAGCGTATATGATAAATACATACAAATTCCCTCTGCCGTCAATCTGTTACTATGTGTATATAGTACATTAGTAGGTCTTCTCGTATGGAGATGATTTTAACAACAATATTAATCAATGATAACTAAATTGGATCACAGTTTTACGATTTACGAAGCCTATAAGTACTTAATATTGTGATCGAAAGGTCAGCTAATCGTCTAGAAGTTATCTATCCAACTTGCTAATAGATTTAATGTTCCCTGTGGTATATACTAGTTTTGTCCCGTTGTTCGACCCGTGTTTATACTAATACCTAATAGTATTATGAATTCTTTATTCTATACCAATAAAAAATAAAATTCCAAACATCAAAAAAGAGCACAAAAGGCGGTCTTATCACTACGGTGATCTCTCCCAGACAACAGGAGACCCAGGAAAATCCGTGAAAAGAGTAAAAAGTGATTTTATATTTCACCTCAAGCTGTGCTCTCTCACGAGTGTTCATGGGCCACATTACATTATGAACAGTTCATATAAATAATAATACAAATTATTATTCCCTATATCAACTTTTTAAGATATCAATTTCATCCATTAAGGTAAGATGGTTAAGGCGTGAAAGCATTTATCGTTGTGAAAAATATTAAAACATCTGAACAATTCTTTCGTACATCCTCCAAGATATAGTTGCCGGCCTATTGATTATAAGTT
>JADANM010006098.1:1022436-1039111 GCA_026213755.1 Eurema hecabe
AAATATTCATTCCTTTTAATTCTTTAAAAGCCATCCCCATCTTCATATATTTTTAAATTTTTACTTAATTAGACCAGACCCGGTCTACGAGACTACCATTTTATATTAAAAATATTACAATTAATTCCAGGTTCTATTCGAAACGTTTGGTGATTCAGTGAGCACGTGGTTAACCTTCAACGAGCCGCTATCGTTCTGTCTGGACGGCTACGGTGGGCTCGACGCGCCGGGCGCGCAGGCCAGCGGCCTCGAAGACTACATGTGCGGCCATAATGTGCTCAGAGCCCACGCTATGGTTTATGACATGTATAAGCGAGATTTCTATAATAAACAAGGAGGTAACACGTATGTTATAAACAATAATAGCATTAAGTGTTGTTAATGTGACTAAAAAAGCAATTGTGTTTTAATATGATGAGTACTTTAATATTTTTGTATGAGAAAGTAGCGGCCTACCTTTAATGGTTATATTTTGTAAATAAGTCTTCTTTAATAGCTAATGCACATTATTGATACACCGGGTGACGAGCGGACTAAAAAAAAGACGACTTAACATAAAATGTTTGTACTCATCATTAAAATGTGTATAAGTAAAGAAATAGCGATTATATGTTTCCTTTCAACCGGCTTAACAAGCTAATTCGATTTGCATTTGCATTGGCTGCATTTTGTCGTTAGTAACCTCAGAAAATTCTACTGTGAAAAAATGGTGATAACCTTATTTTTATTTGACACCATTTCCAGGTCATGTTGGTATAACGTTGGATTTCTCGTGGCTAGAGCCGGCCTCCACCGCCAGTGAGGACCAGTTCGCCGCTGAACTTGTGCGACAATTCTTTGTAAGTTTTATCTGACGCTTTGCTAAAATATAATGTATACTGGCTAGTACTTCGATATACATACATTTATATCTATAAAGTGCTACGGATTATATATAGATGGCATATTTTTAGCAACAACACATTTAATATTATATGTATTAAGTATCATCATAGTATCAGTGTTTATGTATTAAATACAATTTATTTTATTCATAGACATAATTGTACAATCATTTTTAAATTTACACAATTGAATCTTTTACAGTTCGGCTGGTTCGCGCACCCAATATTTTCAAAATCAGGCGACTACCCTCCTATAATGAGAAAGCGCATTGACGCAATTTCCAAACGTCAAGGATTCCCTCGCTCCCGTCTCCCTTCCTTTACCCCCGAGGAGATCGAACTGATCAAAGGATCCTCCGACTTCTTGGGCCTCAATCATTATACCACGTATTTGGTGAAATACCAGAAGAACAAGATAACTCCTCAACCGTCGTACTATAGCGATATGGGGGTTAACATTTACCAAAAACCGGAGTGGCCGAAAGCGAATTCGACTTGGTTAAGGGTGAGTGTTTTGGTTCGAATTTGAAAGTAGGCAATTAGTGTTGTTTTGAAGGAGGGCAGTACACGAAAGAAAACCTTATATATATGTACCTTAACCTAGCTGTGCCTTTTTTAATTTAGCACTGAGAGTCGAATCGTAAAGTAACTCCTGTTATATTATAGTACCAAATACTTTAGGGTATACACTTCAAAGTATATGTATATGTAGTACCATGAGGTTTCCCTAAAACTCTGAACTGGATTCGAACCTCATACAATACCTAGCCCTGTACCGATTAAAACCGAGAACGGTGCCTCGGAGGCCTTCTTTTCTATGTTATATCATTCTGTAACTGTTATTACATTATTGTAGCCAATATTTTAAGGTATATATCGTTTTGAAGACAGTGTCTTTTATCCAGGTAGTACCATGGGGTTTCCGCAAAGCTCTCAACTGGATACGTACAACATACGATAACCCGATAACCATAATAACCGAGAACGGTGTCTCGGAGGTATCTGGTCTGAACGATGTCCGTCGCGTGGCCTACCTGCGAGGCTACCTGCGCGCGCTGCTGCAGGCGATGTGGGACGGTTGTCGGGTAGTTGGGTACACGCACTGGAGCCTGATGGACAACTTTGAGTGGATGAGGGGGTTCTCGTGAGTAGCTTTATTTCTTTAATGATAATATTAATTAGGATTTTCTCTTTCTCCTTCCTTTCTTTTATTTATATTAGAATGTATCAGTAAAATGCACAGAAACGCTAATGAGTAACACTAATTTTTTTTTTAGCCTTTATTGCTGATACTTAATTATTTTTAATTATTTTTTTTTCTCTTCGGGTTTTCTAGTTCTTTCTTAATTTATGTATACCAGCGTGTCCTTTGACACATAGGCCTCTTCCAGCTTCTTCCATACTAAATATACTTTGTACATATTTATCGCTACCGAGGCACGTCCGCACACTTCGGCCGTCGACAGTCGAATGCCATTATATTTCAGTACACTACTGTATCTTTCTTTTACTGATATCTTGTACTAGCTTGCGACTTCGTCCCCGTCGATTTCTTTTTCCATTACTTCTTCGCTCCCAATAGTCGCAGCGTGATGTTATGTAGACAAACTAAAGCCTTCCTTAAAGCGTTCCAATTGAAAAAAAGATTTTTTCAATTGGAACCAGTACTTCATGAGATAAGCGCGTTCAAACAGACAAACAAGCAAACTCTTCAGCTTATATATTAGTAATAGATATAATACAGGGTGTTAAAGATTCACGACTTTCACATTTAATATATTAGTATGATTGCTGATCTGCTGATCAGGAAATCATGGATCGCGGTCGCGGGGTTGCGTGTACCGCGAGCGACGAGTTGTTTAAAATGTTGTTTTTATAACTTTAGTGTTTCCTGGCTTTATAATGCATACAAATTTACAAAATAAATGACTAATCGACTAAAGGTAACAAGACTTCAAGACTTTAAATTTACTATTTGTTACAGAGAACGCTTCGGTCTCTACGAAGTTGATTACGACTCGGCGAACAAAACGCGAACGGCGCGACTCTCCGCCGGCTTTTATTCTGAACTAATAAAAACTAATTGTATTCCTGAATAAATTACATTTTGTATTAAATTATTTTTCGGTTTAGTTTTTTTGTACCATTCCCACGGTAAAAAGAAAAAACACCTAATTGGTTTTACCGAAGGTATACCGTTGGGCATAATTTTAATTATCCTTTTCGGATTTTTATATAGCCTATGACACTCGGCAACAATGTGGCTTTTTATTGGTGAAAGAATATTTAAAAACAGTTCAGTAGATCCCGAGATTACCCCTTACAATTTAACAAACACACAAACTATATCTTTATAATATTACTAGTATAGATTATATTCTTCAAATAAATATTACATTGTTATATTACATTTATTCCGTTATCTAGTTGCCAAAACACAAGCTTCTGCTTAGCTTGGGACTAGATGGCGCTGTGTATAAATGTAAATGAAAATATTTATTTATTTATAATTCGAGACAAATTATTTTTTACTTTTTAATTTGAATTTGACTTTATTTTTTTAAATTACAAAATGCCAATACGATTATATAAAATTTTCTTTCAAATTTAGTTCCTTCTACGCTCGGTAGAGGCGCTTTTCGCTTCTCATACATAATTTCTCAATACTTTTTAGCAAGATCTTCGTTCTCGTCCTACAGGTAAGCAATAAAACAAACACGAACAATTAAATATTTTTATTTATGCATCTCTTCTTATTTCTATAGAATTTGATATTAATACTACAATAGTATAACAGCAAATACCCTGCAACGATAAGGCACTGATTCCCTATATAAATTCAATCAATGAAAACTCAATCATTTTATTTACAGCACTTTACATGATATTAACATTATTCAATAAACATGATTGCGAAATTAATAATTAATTATTTCAAATATGTTTAATTAATTAAATACATAAATTATTATTACTTTTAGGGCACGAATATAGTGGGGCCCCAAATTGCGGAGAAAATTATTATTTTTGAAGTTTTTTTAACAATCTCGTTTAACCTTAATATACGACAAATGTCGAATCTTCCTAAAATCTTTTTAAAGTTGAGCTTTGTTAAGCTTAGGAATTAAATTATAACAATTCTATTAACAAAGATTAAAATCGGTTCTGTTTTGTTACAAAGAACCATTGAATTAATATATAAATAATATTTATTAAGGCTTTACCTAACTATGCGAAAGGCAATCTCAATTCTTATAAATGGGGCCCCAAAACACCTTTATTCAATAAGGGGCCCCAAGCCCTAAAAACAATAGTTTTAACAGAAAAATATCAATAAATTACACATTTCTTCCGTCTTCGTCTCGAATCCTCAAAGTGCCGTCTATGTTTGGTTTAAATTCGCCTAATTCATTACCTGGAAATTAGGCCCGTTACACACTCACCAAATAACCGCTACGTTTGCGAACTGGCTTATAAAAAAAATACTTTATAATATTATATATTTAGGTATATTATTTACTTTAAATAGACAGCCAGATAGAAATACCATGTACTACTTACTATAAGAAAATTTAGAAAGAGTTTAGACGCTTATTTAAGCTTCGTACAGCTGTTTAGAGACGAGAATGTAACTTAAGTTAACACATGTTATGTCTTGAATAAATACCGAAGGCAACTGATGACATCATAGATATTATGTTTAACAATTTTTTAATGGATTTTCATAAAAATTAGCGTAACGGGTGTTGACAAAGCTATGGATCGTGCGAAAGAGATAACGCTTTATGGAACTCAAATTAGCAGAGTGTCTCTTTCTAAACTCTCAATGCAATACTTCTCGCCAAGTTTTCAAAGTAAATTCAATATTACTTGAAATAGAATATTGATAATTTAAATAAATAAAATTATATGTTGATTTTTGTCTTAATATATTTAAGCTATATTTGAGCCTCAAATTCGGATTAAGTTTCGTTATTTATTAAAGTTATACATATAATAAAAATACAAGTTATCAAAACGGCTACAGTAAATTACCTACAGCTTGAAAAACTTTACTTCTATATAATAAGTACTATACATTGGTAAATTTGATTTTCAATATAAGAATACAATGAAAAACAATGTCTCGATTTTAGAATATTACTAATTATAAAACATAATACCTACTATAATATATTATTCAAAAAGTAAATGTCATTAAGTGATACAAATATATACGAAAAATATTAAATATTGGCTGTTATCGACATACAACATAATTATTATATATCCATCGACGCACATAAAATTACAAAAGTATATTAACATATTCTACGAATACAGATCAAGACATAGTATACCTATAATAAGTATATTTTATTAATTTTACAAATACCGATTCAATCAATGAAATATTTAAATGTTTAATGTTATATGTGATACTATACTTATGTAATTTTACCGACGATTCCATGAAGCACCAACATTTATTAACGTTTAAATACAATAGTTACTTCAACATATAAATATATATGCATAAAATATTTAATAGACGACTTCACCAACATACGCTTACCGACGTTTACATAAAAACTGTATCGACATATACTAACGTATGCAAAAAATAATCATAAACATATAAATAAAAAATACATATTATCGACGGTTACCCACAATATGTCTACCAACAGATATTTACCGACGTTTACATACAATTTTCAAATAATTAATTAATATACATAAATTAAATAATAATTACGACTGCGGCATCTTACATTGGCTGCAGTCCTCCATGCCGTCGCTGAACTCTTCAATCTGAAGCGTCATTTCGAAGAAGTTGTACTTCTCGTGAACGAGACGGGTCGCTTGCTCTAGAATCTTCTGCGGGCTCACTCCGGTGCCTGTGGCGAATTAATTAATTTATTAAAATTCCTGCCTTACTTAATATGTATACAAATTTAAATACTAAATACTTTATAAAGAACTAAAATAAAATAAAAGTTTTACACATATATAGGAATAAATTTAACCAATTGGCTATTAACCAGGCGATGAGAAAAAGCTACAAAAGTAACGTGAAAGTTCGCTAGTATGCTCGTTTCTTTTTTTTGTAAAAAAATATACTTTTTAAAATGTCAAAAACTTGATATTATGAATTCTTCAGCTGGACTTCACCACATAACATTGAAGTATATACCTTTTTCCACTAAAAAAAACAAAATATAAAGTGTCTAAGTGCATGCATTTAGCATTAAAATAAAACCTCCTTTTTTAAAAGTCGGTTAAATAGCAACTTACGTATAGCCAAATGTGCCGCTAGAGCTGTTTTGTCGAGAGACAGAGCCCACATCCTCAGATTGTGCACACGAACCACGCCGGGCAGAGACAGGAAAGTATTTGCGACCTCCTGACAAGATAAATAATAATTTATTAAACATCTGGCAACACTTTATAAGTTGCCATTCCATAGGTTGTTTATAGAAATCTGGCATCAATCTAAAATATAGATGTATGGAATACACACACACAGAAATACATGTTAATTTAAGTTATTTAGATATTTAGGTATAAACAGGATGTTGGTGCACTGCAAACAGTGTTGGCATATCCGGCATCAAGTAGGCAAAAATTTTTTTTAGGTTTTTAATCGACATATATAAATAATTTGTAATTATTGTAATTTTTTTGATGATGGGGCTGACATGGCTTTAGAGCTAAAAGCCCTACAAAATAAAGATATAAAAAAAATGTGAATTTAATCTTTCATACAAAAATTAATCGCCTAATGTTTCTTCTTAGTATGGCACTTGCCTAACTCGATAACAACTGAACCGATTTCCATGTTTTTTTAGTGTAGGAAAGGTACAGTGTGAACGAATTCGCCGAATGCTAGTTAGTTACATTTAAAAAAAAATTGATCACTGCATGTGATAGCATATAAGTAGCGTCAATTTATTTTTAAAAAGTCTATCCAGTTGCTAAAATTGAATAAATAAAAACTTGTGTACCTGAAAATCAACTCCTCTAGGAGAGCCCTCCATGAGGACCAGCAGCGTATCCTTGATGATGTTGAAGGTGGTGATGAGCACCAGGATCGAGAACAGGAACGTGCAGATCGGGTCCACCAGGATCCAGTCCGGCTGAAATGATGGTTTAGAGATTCAAGTAAGAGGATTCCATAAAAGGGGGGAACTTATTTGTAACAATTCTATTTGATTTAATTTATTTAGGACATATTTTATGATATCCTGTAACAGAACTATGCACTATGTGGGTACGATTGTAGTTAGACTGACAGATATGCACGCACACGCACACGCACACGTACAAACACTAGAACGCACTTAGTTAAAGCCCATATTCTTTTTCTCTTTCATGTATGTCATCCATTAAACCTTCCTTCTTTTTACCAATTTTTCCAAGCGTGACGTCACTCTCACGGCTAAGTAAATACGAGCATATATAAACGCGTGTATGACGTACATGCGAGCATATATAAAAGCTCCGCTCGTGACGCGCTCTCAGTCCACTCCGAGCGGTGGCAGCGTGAGGAGCTCCGGCTCCCTGTATGACGTCACACTCACCTTGAAGTATATGACAATAGCGGCGACGAACACGCCGAAGCTCTGCAGGAAGTCGCCCAGCACGTGTATGAAGGCGGCGCGCACGTTGATGTTCTCTGCGTGAGCCTCGTGCTGGTGGGACGAAGAGCTCTCGGCGTCAGAGTCTGCGCGCTCCTTCTGGACATTTTACATTTATTTATTAATAACTATAATACATGCTATATATATAGATACACTAGCTGTTGCCCGCGACTCCGTCCGCGTGGACTTTCATATAAACTTTAACTTCCCCTTTCTCCCCCTTATAACCGTTTTTTTAGTAAAAAAAGTAGCCTATGTTTTATCTCAGGCTCTAGACCATCTGTGTACCAAATTTCATTACAATCGGTTCAGTAGTTTTGGCGTGAAAGCGTAACAGACAGACAGACAGACAGACAGAGTTACTTACGCATTTATAATATTAGTATGGATAGTATGGATGCTATGCCAAGAATTTTATATTGTTGTGGCTGACAATATCTCTAAGGAAAATAGTTATCGTATGGTATTATATGGAGTCAATAAAAAATAATTACAATTCATGAGATAGAGCCTGACAAACGGACAGTTTCGAGTACGGAACAGTAAAAAATTATTCCCACAACGGATTTATGAAGTGAAATATACATAGATAATCGTAATCTTCTTAATTGTTTAAAGTCAACTAAAATTCAGGAAGCATATGAATAATCAGCACCTTATTATTGAGCACGGGGTTGTTCCCTCCGTGCGAGTGGCCGTGCCCGCCGCCGTGGCTGTGCCCGTGCTGGTGCAGAGTCAGACCCATGCTGGAAACCAGATTTAGAAATAATAAATAAATAAAATAAATAAATATTTTCAGGACATTTATACACAGCGCCATCTAGTTCCAGGCTAAGCCGAAGCTTGTGTTATGGCAACTAGATAACGGAATAAATTACATATACATTACTTTTCTTTTGTAAATACATACATACAATACATAGCAACACCCAGACCCCAGAAAAATACAAATGTAAATTACAAATATATTTTTCCGGTGTGGGAATCGAACCCACGACCCTTCGCGCAGAAGGCAGGTGTATTACCTACTGCGCCAAGCGGTCGTCATAATGGGTTTCTACACATAATTTTCTATACCAATAATGAGGGTATGTTTTTGAATATGTGTGATATCGGAAACCAAATTTTGCATGGGGAGGGTTCCCTATCCAAAGTTTGGTTTGTTATGTTTATATTATTGTGTTTTCATTGTAAATGTATTAAATAAATGAATAAATAAATAAATAAATAAATAAATAAGGGGAGGAAGGGACCCGGTAGTCGGGATACTCACACAAGGTTAACAGCAACCCCCACAGCGGAGGTGATGAGCATGACGGTGGCGTCTATCTTGAACTGCTCGTAGATGACGCGCTGCACGGCCATGTACACCAGGATGCCGGTCACCACCCAGATCAGCAGCACCGACGTCAGCGCTCCGATCACCTCCGCGCGGTACCAGCCGAACGGCATCCTGGTATTAAGTGAAAGATACTTCAGCAAACTTGATAAAGGGCTGTCTAGTCCCACGCTTATCAGAGCTTGTGTTATAGCCACTAGGTAATGGATGAATTAAGGATCAAGCATCAGACCAACTAAGACGGTAAGTTACCCAAAAATATGTGTGACGGAATGATTCCACTTTAAATATTCTAATAATAAACTTCTACGGGGACCACATCGCTAATAAGAACTTATATAGATTTATACAATTTAAATATGTATGTATGAGTATGTACTATAAATTTTTAACATAACGAAATAAATAATTTTATCTTTAAGCATTTTGAATTAACCCTCAAAGAATAAAGAATAATATTTTAACATACCTCCTTGTCGCTGGTCGACTGGCGACCCATAGAGAAAACAACGATATCATAAAACTAGCGAAGTCTGTGAGGAGGTGCGCTGCGTCCGTAGCTATAGCCAGACTGTTTGATAAATAACCACCTGGAAACAATACAATAAAATTCAGTAAATAATAAAAATCTATACTAATATTATAAAGAAATGTGTTTGTGTGTTTGTTAAATTGTAAGGGGCAATCTCGGGATCTACAAAACCGATTTAAAAAATTAATTTCACGTATAAATAGCCACATTATTGCTGAGTGTCATAGACTATATAAAAAAAGGATTGTTAACATTATGCCCAACGAAGGGGGCACGGGTCCACTAGTAAATAATATAATTAGAAAAGGGTATAAGCACGTTTTTTTGAATATGTAATGACTTACGAATAACCAAAAATGTATCTAATTGAAAATATAAACCTTTAAATTTAATTATAGGTCGCGTCACGAATGTTTAGCGCTGGAGGAGACTAGCTGCGCATCGGTAGAATCGCGCTCGTAATTGACGTATTGGTGCTCAAAGACAACACGACTGGGGCAACCAATCAACGCTCGCGCACCCAACGATCACGCGCCCCGCGCGCCGCGCCGTCCCCTCGATACCTTATTTTTGACTTCTGCGCAAGTTTCGTTCAGCGCTAAAGATTCGTGACGCGACCTATACATAGTATGAAACACAGTCGCTTTCTTCGGACTGTACGTATGTATGCTCATCTCTTTAAAACTACGCAACCGATTTTCATGCAGTTTTTAAGGTGCGTAGTTTTTAAGATTTAACTATACTTAGGAACAGACAGAAGGAAGCGATTTTGTTTTATATGTACTTCTATGTAATTATGTAATATATGTATACAATTCTGACTCACCGACAATTTCACCGATCATAAATACGACGCACAATATACTGGCTATTATAAGTTTTCTACGGGCACGTTTGTCTATTTCTTCATTCCTTCGTCTGTGACAATGCCCTGAAAACATTAACGTAGTTTTAACAAGAGAGTATACAATACAATTATTATACTAGACTCCAAGTTTTAGTCATTTGTTTTCCACATTTTCTTCTTCTCTCTTTCTCTTTTCAAAGGTGAGAAGTATCAAACTGTTTATATAAAATTTTTCTACGTTTATCATATGGCTAGTCTATACCATGCATGAACCTGTGTTACGGAAGTACAGACCTCAACACTGTTTGTGTCGGTAACTCTCTTGTGTATCTTCCACCTTGGGGGACGTGGACGGGTTTTTTTGGGCCAGTAACTGGCACAAGACCATGTCTTGGTCAAAGACATGCTTCTAAGACGTCGAGGGCTTTTAACAGCTTAATGAAGTTACGTGTGTTCGTGTATGTGTGCACGTGTGTGTGTGTGTGTATGCTATTATTATCAGTGGTAATAACCAACTCACTCTCAGCTTCAGTAATACTGTTCCTGGCGGTCTCCTCGCCGTCCGCGTTGGTCTCGATGACCGCGCAGCAGCCTGTAGACGGGTTGCCGTGTACGCAGAATATGACACGCCTCCCGCGGGCCGGACTGTCCGTACCGTACGTCGCCTTGCCATCCTTATAACTGGAAATAATACAGACTTTTTAACAAGGTTTGTGATAGATACTACCTGCATAGATGAATGCAGAGTTCTTAATGACGTAAGCCTACTTTCATTTTTTATGTTTCTTCTTGGTTAATGGCAGTACCAATTTTTCCAATGGCTTGTTGTGTGTAGATATATCAAGTTTGAGGGTCGGTAGTTGGTGGTGGCAATCAGCCTAGTTACCATGTGCTTGAGATTCTGGATGCCCTCCGCATCAGACTTATAATATGTCCTAGCCATATTTATAACTGAACCTTACTTTCTGTTAAATGAAGATCTGACATGAAAGTTTTACTATTATTTAACGTAAGAAGATAAGGAAATTGGTGTTTATTCGAGAAGAACCTCTGCTGTAAAACCTTGGCATAATGAGGTTAAACAATACCGCTCGTTGCACATTGCTGGCATCGTATCTAATGATATGGAAAATTAAGTGCAACTAATTTTAGACTGAACTGAGGAATATTTATCTTCACACAAACATCGAATGTCATCACAGTGTCCTTGATCAAAATATTTTCCCATTTGCATTTCGTAAATTGCTTTATTACCACTTTTTATTTTAAGCCTACCTACTTAATTAAATTAAATTTTTTATTCGAACTATCTTAAAATTTTCCAGTTCATTTTTTTTAATCCAGAGTGAAGTTCTAATGCTTTTAAAATATCTTAATATTTTAGTTTTACAAAATCTCCAAAAACATGACTAACGAACTAAGCTAACTAAGCGAACACCTATCCAACCAAGAACGCCTTCTTTCAATGGATTAAAAACGCGACCAGAACTACAAAAATAATAATTATCTGCCACACCCTTTCAAATGAAAATCAAACCAGTTACTTCAAACATATCGTTCATATTTCATTCACTGCACCTTGCTGACCAATAGCTGGTCGTAACTTTTATTAAGTCACTTTCTTATCTTCGAACAACGAATTAGAGATAAAATCTGACATCAATGGTCTCTGCGCCGAACCCGGGTTTATTGACCAGTGACTCAGTTCCCATATCGACGATGCACTGATTACAGTTACAATTTAAAGTCCAAAAATGAAAACAGCGTATTTTCAAAATGTTATTTTGTATTTTCTATGCAGGCAACAGAGGAGGCTCGCCTTCTCGGGGAAAAGGAAAGTAAAGGATGTGACAAAAGTGAATAAAGGATACTTAAGGAACGAACAATTTCGAATTGATGTCATTAGACGTCTGTTTTCTGTTGAAAGGGTGGAAATCTTATAAGTAGTTTATGTTATTTTATAGCCTGAATGATACTTCAAAATTTTCTGAAAGCTTAGACCTCCCAAAACTCAAACATATTTGTTGAGCCATAAGTGTTTTCCTTAAATGAGAATGTTGACGCATCAAGTGGTACTATAAGTAGAATGGTTCTTAGTTGAATAAAGATATCTCATACATTCATACTTTTTAACTTAAAGAACATTTCTGGTTAGATACTCATGAGCACGTGGTTTTCAGTCACGTGTTATTTTAACTGATACAATAAGTTAGTAGTAGATAACGCAAGGCTGATACATTTACATCCAATTTAGTATAATAGCCGATGGTTAGGTCCAACAAAACGCTTCGTACTTGGGGAAAATACTCATGTGGAAACAAACACTATTGAAAATAGATTTGTTCATATTATAATTGATGAAAAAGAAAGCGAATGTAGCTTTGAACCAAGTTATAAAGATCATCATTCCTCAATTAGACCATATACTTTAAATTTGTTAAACCTGAAGCTGAAGTCGAAGATTCCTTTTTTTATTCATTTTTAATATTCCGAAAAGCTCCTTAAAGCACTTTCTATAGTATAGCGATAGAAGACGCAGAGAGAAGCTACATCTCTTTGGACGGCTTAATTATCAACCCGCTTGGTAAAGAGCTGTACTATCCATCATTCAAATAACTCGATGTTGGATTTGGTTTTTTTTTAATGGCTGACTGTTACTCGCTCACATATTTAAATAATGCAAATACACTAAAAGCACAATTATTATGCGCAATAACCGCCACGTGGTACCGCACAGCGCAATTGCCTTAGACGCCACGTAATTTGTTTTGTAATTCTTATCTTTCATATAAATGCTATTCATGATATGGGGCTAGAAATATTAGTAATGATTTATTATCAACTTCAAGTACCTAAATACTAAGCTTGATAGTTTTAAGAACCCCTTTTTCCCACTTTCGCGATAAGAGATAAAGTATAGTATTTTCTATTCATCTACATCCTCACAAACGAATATATACAATAATACTAGGATTGTCTCACGGTATTAAATAGATTAAATTAATCTCTTATGTAATGTAAACATAAACCTTCCTCTTGGAACACTCAATCTGATAAAAAACTTCATGAAAATCCTAGTTTTAAGGATTTAAGCACACATAGGGAACATAGAAGAAAGCGACTTCGTTTTATGCTATGTCATGATTTTTTGGAATAAAAATGCAAGCATTACATGACTGAGTGCATCACGAAATACTTTGAACACCAAAACAAAACGTCAACTTAACACGGGTGGCCGAAATTTGACGCTTATTAAATTATTTCTGCTCTCTGCATTTGACTTTATTTAGTTAATAAACACATACAGTCTATGTCTGGATTACTAAATACATATATAACAGACTTTACACTTCAACGCATACACGAGAATAAGGCGGTTTTGTACTTTCAATAACGATTTCTTACAGACTTCCACTGCAGACTCGATTGTAATTAAGTCTTAATTAGATGTAATAGAAAAAAGTATTTTTTAACGCGATTCAAATTGAATAGTTGGAATCGCAAATCAATCACTAAATTTTAAAAATTACATAATATATATAACAAAAATTAAGGCAGATAATACTATTACAATAATTAAGGCAGATTGCAAGAAAATGGCTCATAAAAAAAACTTATTTCAAATTTTACATACTTAAGTATTACACTTAAAATAAAATAATCTTCATAGTACCAAAAACAACAACAGGCTAATTCATTTTGAATTATTACCAATTTTAATGGAAATTGTAGCCGATAACTTTAAACTATCTCTGTACGAAATTGCCTAACAATGGTTTACACTGGTAGAAGACAGATGGTGTTGCTAGCACCCTACCCTGGCGTCGCACGCATATATTATGCACATATCTATACATCTATACGTATAATAAAAACGTAACGAGTCGCTGTCCGTACATGGAAGATATATGAGAAAAAATATTATAGGAGATCTTTATTAACGCAATAGAAACTAAAACAATAATTTTTGGATTTTTGTCTGTTTGTCTGTTTGTCCGTTTGTTTGTGCACGCTAATCTGAGAAACGGCTTATCCTATCTAGCTTCACTTAACATTTAGTGTTTCATTCATGTCAATCGGTTGATAAATAAAAAAGTTATGGCAATTTAAAGAATCACGTTGAACTTGCTGAACGTTTGTTGGCGCGGGCGGCGGGCTGCCTTAAACCACTTTTCTACGCGGGCGAAGTCGCGGGCACAGCTAGTTATACATACAAAGCTTCCTCTTGAATCACTCAATCTATTTAAAAAGTGTAGTAAATAGCTATATATCTGAAAGAACTCACAGTAACAACGGTTTCTCGTCTTCACTCATGGTCACTAGTCACTCAATCCATGGCACTGTACGAGTATGAGGGCACTCGACTGGCTTCCCTTCGACTACTGTTATCAGCGGCGCTCCTTAACTTTACATTAGATAGTAGCGATGCAAATAGTGCTTTTGATAAGGGGCGGATTGGTGATCAATGGGCGTCTTTCACGTTTAGAGATACTGAGATTAATATGACATACTGCTTTAATATGAAGGGCAAGGTTTTTGCCTTAACTAAGCCTAGTTATATTTTGATAATTTGATCTGTAAGTTATAACTATCAACCGTCGGCGTCGATTTTCAGATTTTAGATGTCCATTATTGCAAAAAACAAGCAATTGTTTTTACTAAACAGTTGTTATTCTTAATGTTATTGATTCGTGATCTATAATGTACCTATTTTATTCTTGTTGTAACATTTTTGTAGGCGTTTATATATTAAACCTAATAAGATTAATGTAATTTTAGAAATAAGACCTTCTTTTTAAGTTTATTGTTATAAGAAAGATAAATTAAAGATATTTTCAAAACAACAAGCCTAGTTATATAGTGTAAAGACAACCATATCGTAATAATTGAATCGAAACCATTCTCCCAGGAGCTGACGGTTGTTGTCTGTGCAATCTACGTAGTGAATTGGTCATCGTGGTTGGTTTGTGGAACAAGATCAGGTCGTTACTTTTTTTTAATGGGGAAGGGCTCGTGGAAGGGATCTTTCATACAGATGACGTCGTTCATATCTAGCCTGGCTTCAACCAAGATTAGCTTAATATCTATAAGAGGATTTCCCCCCGAAAAAATGGTTATTGAAAATTTACGCTAAACCTGGTTGACGGACACACAGCACGCAAGCAGCTAATTTAATGAACAAGATTTTTTTCTACGTTTATTTTACTTTGTTCCTAATGGAAAAAACGTCGCGTTTGACGCGTTCGTACATCCCCAGACTTTTCGATAAACTGATTTGGTCTATCAAATTATGGGACATTATAAATAACATAAAGTAGTTATTTTATATGAATTATTATTGTGTTTATAATCAGCAACCTTGCAGGGTATTTTTATCAAATAAGAGTATATTTATAATGTTTGTATTATATGAGTATAAGATCTAATGTTATAATTATTTGCACTATTTAGATTGTATTAGAAATAATCTTTCGTTCATTTTCTTCAGTTCTTTTATTTATAATATTATTGCCTAGTGGTATCCTGCCTTATCAAATGGCCTTATATTTTTTTAATCATTCAAAAAACGTCGCAACCCTATTCTATGTGTGGCCCTGATATGTACTAGGCCAATAATTTTGATAAATGGTTTTATAGGTGACCTATGTCAAAGAGTAAATGTCAAATATACCTTTATTCGATTAGGCTACTCAATAAGTAACACTTTTAAAACGTCATGATATTATTAAGCAATCATTTACCACCAATTCGGAAGGCGGTTTCGATGGAGAAGAACCGGCAAGAAACTTTAGTGCCTTTTTAAAATAATAAGATACAATATTAGGTCTTGTTATGTCAAATAACAATCATTACTCTATTCATTCATAAAACTTAGTAATAATTTAGGAACCTAAGTTCTTAAATTATCATTAACTTTATTCGCTTATAAACTTAATATATTTAACACTTATAAAATCGAGAATATTCGGCATATTTCTTTTAACATAGACAAACAAATTTATTTATTTAGGTCTCACTATCAGAACAGCGACAAATAATATAGGGGCATATAAGAACATTTTAGGTCAAATAACAACTTAAGTTTAGGTTTAATTGTTTATTAACTTACAATGATTCAAGCATGCGTTAACGAAAATTGAGAATTTTTGATCATTTTCCCTAAATTTTGATAGTGTTCCGTCAAAAAAGTCATAAAGTGACAACAATACTAGGTTTTTTAACCGCATTCAAAAAAAATTTTCCCAATTCAACCGTATACATGCTTTTTAATTTTACGCGAATGCCTGTTTATACCTAAAAAAATGTGAAGGTAAAACTATAACTATTAAACACCTACCATTCATATTGAATATTGACATTCCCGACATAGTATGTTATTGTAGCGGACGATCGGCTTCCACGTCCCTTGATCAAACATCGATATCCAAGTTAGCCGATAGCACTATTTGC
>JADANM010006098.1:1039211-1077664 GCA_026213755.1 Eurema hecabe
CACATCGACACTTCCTTATACGTTGTTTGATTCGACTGGGTATTTCGGTAACGCACTTTATAATTTAACAAATCTATACTAATATTATAACGCAGAGTTAGCGAAATATCAGGGCTATTGTAATAATGTATAGTACGCGTCACGAAACTTTAGCGCTGAACGAAACCTGCGAAGAAGTCAAAAATAAGGTATTGAGGTAGCGGCGCGGCGCGCGGGGCGCGTGATCGTCGGGTGCGCGAGCGGTGATTGGTTGTCCCAGTCGTGTTGTCTTTTTCGCACCAATACGTCAATTACGAGCGCGATTCTACCGATGCGCAGCTATTCTCTTCCAACGCTAAACATAAATGACGCGCACTATACCAGGATATTTTTTTTAAAACAACATAAGAGGGCAAACGAGCAGGCGAGCCACCTGATCGTAAGTGGTCATCGCCACCCATGAACACTCGTAGAGCTTGACAACTCTAGAGTGTGTTGCCGAACTTTTTAAAAGATGTACGCTCTCTTCTTGATACACCCCAAGTCGTAATTCATCGGAAATACCGCATGAGAGAGCTGATTCTGTTGAGCTTATGAATTAAAAAAATGTGTAAATTTCTATAAACTATATATCATGGTTCATAAGATACAACCTAGTAACTAAAGGACAGATGGACGGACAGAGAAGTTATAATCCTTACTATCCATACTAATATTATAAATGCGAAAGTAACTCTGTCTGTCTGTCTTTTCATCACGCTAAAACTACTGAACCGATAGAACGAAATTTGGTACAAAGATGGTCTAGAGCCTGAGATAAAACATAGACTATTTTTTAACTCGAAAAAAGGGTTATAAGGGGTGACGAGGGGGGTCAAAGTTTTATATGAAAGTCCACGCGGACGGAGTCGCGGGCAACAGCTAGTAATCAATATAAATGATATATAATGTATAAATAAGAGAACGTGACCGCGGGACAAAGCTAGTCAATAATATTTACTATCGATAAGGTATCAAGTGCTCACGTAGTGACCTCCTTTGAGGTCGTACGTGAAACATGTTGTATAATGATTTCATAGAACACTCTACAGATACAATAATGCAATATTTATTTCGATTTATTTGGGTTTTAATTTAGTTTATTATAAGGCAAATGGAATTTTCCAGAACTCGATTTTTCTCTATAAAAATCTCAGATTTCTATGTACGAGTATGTAAACCAAATAATTTAAATTTTAAAGCATCAATAGATGGATAATAACGTATGGGTGTATACTTTTCGTAATACTAAAATGGTATAACGCCTTGAATCGCAGTATGAGCATGGAAAGTGAAGCCATTTTAAAGTAGACAATTTTGTCTACTTACATGGACCGTCGCCGCAGTGCACCGCGTCAAAATCGTACGTTTTTCTTATTATATTATATACTAGCTGACGGGTCAGCACGTGGGCACGGGCCCACTTGGTTTGGCATAATGTTAATTATCCTCTTCGCTTTTTTATGGCCTATGACACTCACCAATGATGTGGCTTGCTATTGGTGAAAGAATTTTTTAAATCGGTTCAGTAGATAGGTTCAGTAGATTACCCCTTACAGTTTAACGAACGCACAAACTTTACTTCTTTATAATATTAGTATACATTAAATATGATTCAAATCGACTATATCAGATTTAAAATGCATTATGTAATAAAGAATTTTTTTAAGAAACAAAACTACAGCAAGTTTTCAATACAAAGCTCACATAATCTTTAAGCTAAAAATAACTTTAAGCACATACATTATTAAATTACATATAATTAATTTTCTTAGAACGAGATGGTATGCAGGAATTTTTCACATACCTCACTTAAAGATGGGTTCTTTGAATGAACACTAAAAATAGATAGAGAAAACACAAAATTATTAAACACCAGCCAAGTTTCATGTCTTTGCTTGTGTAAACCTTATTTAGATTTGAATTGATATGAAGCCTATGAATTTACTAATAATATTGGCCTTATCATCTTCTTAAAGACGTTTTATCTTTCCGTAATCTTTAGTATAATATGTAATGAATATGTCCTTTGCTTTGTTTAATTGCAAAGGTAGATATAGTAAGTATTGTTATATGACAGGTTGTCTGATGCTAATTAGCTTAATAAACATATGCTCACATTAAATGTGATGTTTTAATAATAGTAATTATATAAGAATCTTTTCAATATTTTTTAATCTACTGCTAGTGGCCTTTTGGTTTAGTTTTGTATACTGTATTTATTCTTATACAAATTATCTGTTTGTATTTTGCTTATTTATGCATAATACTTTAAAAAAAATATTGATGACATAAAATAAAAATATCTTATCATGATGTCTGACTTTCAATAGGTATGTTTTAACTTATTAAAATGATTAAAAAAAGATAAATTTAATAAAATTAAAATATTGCCATATATGTGCATAGATAAAATAAAAATTAAACAATTTAATCTGTTTGTGAATATACAATATGCTTAACTGTATGAAAAACTCTTTATAACATTTCTAGGACTAAAAAAACATTTTTTTAAACAAATATCAGTACTTAGTTTAATTCAAACAATATCTCTGTAAACCATTATTAGAATTAAAGTAACATGCGCAAATATTTTTTTTTATTTTTTATTTATTAATCTGTAATCCGTCTTAAGTAACCATGAAATATTGTTTGTACGAAAGGACATGACACTCCTTTATGACTATTTTGAAATAATTGTTTTTAAAATATAATATTAAAAAAAAAATAAGCATAATTATATTAGTATGTTATCAGTTTAACATTACTTTGTACATTTACTTGTTATCTTTGGAAATATTTAAAAAATTCTAATAAGAAACTACAAAGTAGTCATAAAAAATATCTAGTTATTTCATCGTTAATTGTTCAACTGTTTGTACCTTCAATAAAGAAATAAATAATTTAACTAAACCCTCTACTTAATTAACTTTGTTCAGATTAAATAAAATAATTTTCACTTTTGTGTTTTTTGAATTTACATGTATGAATAAATAACGAGAGTAATATTCAATTTTATAGGTGTTTACCTAAATCCAAATTTAATTTATTAAAAATTTATTATAAAGAAAAACATAAATAATGTTACTAAAAAAATCTTAGAACAACATTTTAATTACAACAAAATATTTTAGTAAACTATTTATAATGGGACATTAATCATTTATGTTTAATACCAACTATAGTTTTTACTTAATTAATGTAAAATATTACGTAATTAAAAATATTAAAGTCCGTGCAATAATTACATCCAAATAAATATACCTGTATAAGTTAAGTTTCTATAAACTTTAAAATTTTAAAAGTTTGGTAAGAAACGTAGCGAAAACAATTTTGCGATCTTTTGAAACTTCAGTTAAATCTTATAACAGATAATCTAAATTAAGTAAATATTTAAACGAACCCATTAGCCGGGGACTGCGTATCCTGCTCCATAATTCCGTGTCTCACTAAGCACCCAGGTGTTTCTGACTTATCCGTTAAATATTCTGCGTCAACATCCTCTAAAATAGCAGCGCGATCGGCATTATTCGCCTTGTTTAACTTGTCACTTGACAAACTTTTCGATCTATACCTCCCATTTAACGGTGCTAAACTTTTATCCGCGAACGAACCACTCAAACTATTGTTCAACTTAGTATCATTTTGATAATTATCGTTGATTATATTGGATGACATCTCGCGCCAAGCAAATATTGCGCGTACGTCAACAAAATGTCAATCACGATTGTTGAACGCCGAGCAGCGACTGACGTTCGTAAACAGACACCAAACGTTTTGCCGATATCCGAACAAAACAAAGCTACTCGACCGATTTAACAACATCGTCGGAGGCTATTGTTTAAGAACACATCTTCCTACCATTTCCTGGGGCCGAGTAATACTCTCGTGACAATACTATGTTGAAAAACATAACTTTTTCAATGTCAGATTCATCGGAAATTCATGCGCATCGTAGTGAGAAGTTAGCTATAGGACCTATTGTGTTAAACTTTTTAATAAGATCAAAAAATAATTGAACATAGGAAGTACCTAATACAAACAACAAAAGCCATTGAAATTATTAAAAAATCATGAATGGTAAACATTTTTTGGTAGTCATCTAAAGAACAGTTTTTATTTAAACAAACTTAGAATATTTCATCATAAATGATAATAAATGATGCAATGCAATTAAATCTGCTTACCTCAAGATAGTATTTAATTTATACAATTGTAACCATATAGAAGCGATAGGAAAATGATTATATTAGACCTTTAATATGAGCTGTATCGATGGCGCTCTAAGGCTAGACTCTTGACCCCAATTAAACGTGTCTAGAATACAATTATGTACTAGATTTTAATTCGGATATTATTATCAATGACAAAATATTTTATTATAACTCCATTTCAAAAAGAACCCCGTCGTTGAGATAGGCCGTTTCTAGCGGTCCCGCGAATTATGAAAAAAAACCTTGTCCCAAAACCCAAAACGTTAAAAATCTATCAAAATCAGGCTTTACGCGCGAAAATAATCGTCATCATCTTCATATAGACTACTTAGGCTTAAATCTTTAAAACTACGCAATAGATTTATGCGGCAAATATATTTTTTATCATATTATAGGGTAAATAAAGAGAAAGGTTTATTAAGTTAAATTCGGGTAAAAACGCGTGGTGCGGCTTAGGTCACACGTAGCTCTTAATTTGAAGTCAGATCAATCAGCCGCAGACAATGGTTAATAATATTCGTAATACATTTAAAATTACTAGCCGGTCCAACGCGACTAATGCTACCCTAAACCTTATACCCTACTTACATACAGGATTATTCTAAAAATATAATTATGTAAATCGGGCCAAGTGTTATCGAGTTCTGCGTTTATCAGACTTTTCGCAAATACTATTTTGATAGATATAATTGAATTTGAATTGAACTTTGTGCAGCGGTAATAAGATCTATAATCGACTCTTAAACGTTTGTATGAGAAATAGAAAAATACTGTTTTTATGGTTTTCCCGACAATTATTCAATTTTTTATAGTTTTAAGCCTTCCCTGGATGAACGAAGCCTTACTTTAAACATTTCAAGACCAAGATAAGATAAATCCGTTAAGCCCTTTTCGAGATTTAGCGAGACTAACGAACAGCAATTCATTTTTATTTATATAGATTACTAGCGGGCCCGTGCCCACTTCGTTTAGCATAATGTTAACAATTCTTTTTTATATAGCCTATGACACTCAGTAATAATGTGGCTTTCTATTGATAAAATATTTTTTAATATTACCCCCTCAATTTAACAAACACACGAACTTTACTTCTTTATATATTAGTATAGATATAGATGAACAAAATTATGTTGTAAAACAAGACTTGAATATAGTTGTCTCTTGCGTGACAAATGATTGAGCGTGACAAATTTGAGATAGAAAGAATTTTGCCATTTGTTTCCTATTCCAAAATACTAGTTTATTTACGATGCTAAATATTTTATTTCTATTTAAAAAAGCACTTTAAATTTTAATGTTTTAATTGACTGAAACACATGATTTTGTTTATATGTAGATTCTTTTATTCGATACGTAGACAAATCAAAATTCATTAAAATTGGTATAATCGTTATAGAGTTTAAGTTGTGTCATAAACGCTCCCTATATTCATACCTTTAATGTTTACTTAAAATAAAACTTCAAATACCTATAGTAAGATTTCCGACTTTTATACATTTTTTCGATTCGATCGATCGACACACTCTTTTGTAAAATATGACTAAATCATGTACCATGACTGTATTAAAATTAGTATGGTAGGTATTATTCTGAGCTCTATGGCTTTATTTATTAACTGCTTATTAATTGGTTGCTAGGCAACGACTGGTTAATTCTAGCGCGAAATTAAATGTCAGTTGTCAAAATATTTTTAAAAGTAATAAGTTGCCAGGGAATATTTCTTTAAGCAATGTTTTAATTAAAAAGGTCTTCAACATTTTCTTCAAATTGTTTCGAGCTATGCACTCTGCTACTTCCGCGAATAACAACTGGTGACTAATGAACTGTGATGGACATTATCTGATAGGAAATAGTCTGCTAGTTTTTGTTTAATTTATATTATAAATGGGTGATAATTAATAATCTAGAAAACGTGTTGCTATGTTAACCACTATCATCTTTATTTGATCTCGATTTAATAAGTTATTTGTTTTTTTTTTAATTATAATTATCTGTTGTGTAAATTTATAGTGTATTTTAATAAAAAATGGCACTATTGATACATCGAATACCTATTGTTTTAATTGACATAAGTCAATTAAAACAATAGGTATTCGGAATAATTGAGCTATACGTTGAATATTATGTTGACGACATTAGACGAAACGTCAATTCAAAATTTGTTCGCATTATCTATGGTTTTTATTTTTCGCTAAAACGCGCGCGAAATGGTACATTGTTGCCAGAATATTTGCTATGCTATGACTTCATATTTACTTTTCACACGGTCACCGTGTATGATTTACGTTATTCGGTCATATCATATAGATAATATTCAGCAACTTATAATATTATGCAGCAGATGTGGATTTTACTTAAAAAAATAAATGAAATGACTTGCATATGCAACTGCGTTTCTTCCGAATAAAAGATTTAAAGTAGTGCTTACTAATTTTGAGTAAATTGCAAAAAACATACTTTATTTCAAACTTATGAATAAAAAGCGACTGAAATGCGGACGGTCGGGCATGCCGAATCCATAAGGGTTTCCGTTTTTTGCTATTTGTGTACGTTACCTACCTTATAAAGAATTTTTTTACTAGAGCCAACTACAGGCTATCAACAAAACTTTAGTACCTCAGAGAGGTAAAATATTAAGACACAGATTGTTTTTTATCACTTTCTTCGTCAAAAAAATTACTGAATAGCTATGACGGTTGGTCATTAAAAAAAACCTTACCTTATAGCAATAACCGCTTCTGAAGGCATATTCCACATTTATTTCATATCCAATATTCTTGCCACTGAAACCGTTTCACTCAACTCGCACGCATTACAATGACTTCACGGAAAATTATATTCGAAGCCGGGTAGGTACAATACGACGAAACTAATGAAACAATACTCGGCTTGTACTCTGGCTTTCGCTGTTTATTTTCTTGAATTCTTGAAACAGGGAAGCTAGATACCTAACATGTCAAAGTTCAGAAAATATTGTGCCTTAGAATCTCAAAAACTTCGGTTAGAACAGATCGGACCAATTAAAGTTTTACCTACTTAAATTTGAATAGCGTTGTAGTATTCGCGCATTAGTCCTTTTAGTCAAATTAAAAATTATCTAATGTTTCTCCCGTAACTTAAGATCGATGCTGAACGAATAAAATTATCTTAAATTTAACAATAAATGCCAATCTTATTCAAATTAATTATTATTTACCTACATATTATGTATAAATAATTGATAATTAACAGGGTTGTTATTTCTGTTGAAGGCTACGTTTTTAAATTAATTGTAGCTGATAAAGTACAGTTTGGACGAGTTTTATTACTACATAATCTACATTAATGCTATTCGATAAAATGATAGGTATTTCTAAGATACTTCTCTTTAGTAAGTATTTACTAAGTATGTATGTATGTAATGTTTTACAACTCAACATCCAGACCCCAGAAAGACGCAAAATGTAAATTATAAGTTTGTTTTTCTAGCGTGGAGATCTAACTTACAACCCTTGGTTACTACTACCACTATGCTATCTTTTTCTTACAAAACATAGGGGGCAAACGAGCAGGCGAGCCACCTGATGGAAAGTGGTCATCGCCGCCCATCAACACTCGCAGAGCTTGACAGCTCTAGAGTGGGTTGCCAAACTTTTAACTAGCATTATGCCAGAAGAGGAGACTTGGTTACGAGTTCTAAGCCAAAACAACACCCTCCCTTGTTTTATTTTTATTTCTCAATTAAATTTTTACATATATAGATAAAGCTATTTAAATATTTCTTAACAAACGGCTAGTGTGATAAATTTTAATACATCGAAATATTTACTTCAAATTACAAATAAACAATACTTACTCGTTACGGCTCTTAATTGCATTATTTGATACATTTAAAACGCATGACGATAATAAAGTTTTCGTGTAGGTAACTATTCTATAGAACTATGTACCTGCCTGAAATTGAGATCCAAGTACTGTACATTGAAGCTATGTAGGTGCCAAGTGGCTGGAAACCCCACCCGCTACAGTAGGACGCAACATAGTAGGGTTTAGGTCGGTAGAAGTCAAACATAACCCATGATCCTTTCCTCAAAGTCCTTAAATATACTATGAGGATTTCCTCGCTACAAAAAGGACCCAAGTGCCTATAAAATACTCATATAAAAATTACTTGGATTTATTTTGAGGAATAAACCGTTTTTTAACGTCGAATTCATATCTATGTCTATATTTTTCAGAGGTAAAGTTCAAGATAAACCTAGTCTGATGAAAAATATTTGTTACAATGAATTCTAATTATGCCAGACTCCATCCAAATATATGCAGTATTTTTCGCATGTATGAGTAACAAATGTGTTCCGGGTGCAAGTCCGGAGCGTCACTGAGTAGTCGACTATTGTCCAGTAAAATGTTAATTTATTTTCTTTTTAAATTTTTTATTTAAAAGCTTATGTATTTTTTATTGTACGGTATATTATGTAATAGTGGAGTAACTCTGTATGTTTTGTAGGTCTTTTTGTTTTTGGGCAATAAAAGTTTTTTTTTTAATACCCATAATTCCTTACAAATTTTCGCATTTATAACATTAGAAATCCAAAGACGAATCAATAAAAATAATTGATAGCATTCTATGGATATTAAGCCAACTCAGTCACCATGCAATTAATACATTTATTTGGTCAAATTTTGCAGAAGGCTAAAAATAGAAAAAACAGTCTTGAACTAACGGAAGTTTTGAACAAAAACTAATTGTCAAGGAAGAGGAAAAGCGCATTGTTTTGTTATTTCGCTTCGCTAATCTTGTTACAAGCGATGAACTAGTACAAACTGACAGAACGGTTACTTGAAAGATAATCCTATTTCAATATATTATCACCTAGCCGTGTTGCGTGGTTTTACCCGCGTTATTCTCGTTTCCGAAACAATACCGTGATAAAAAAGAAGCCTTTATGTTAATCCAGGGCATCACCTATCTACATACCAAATTTCAACTAAATTTGTCTAGCCGTTTTTGCGTGAAAGAATAACAAACACATCCGTCGCAAACTTACATTTATAATATTACTTGCTGTTGCCCGCGACTCCGTCCGCGTGGACTTTCATATGAACTTTGACCCCCGCCCCTTCCACCCTTATAACCCTTTTTTTCCAGTTAAAAAGTAGCCTATGTCAGGATCTAGACTATCTTGTACATGTAACATGTACTTGGTCTATTCTAATTGTAGTCTTTCAGAGCCACTAATATTACCCACACTAAAACAACCTGCGTGATATAGGCAGCATATAGACATAGCCTATTTCTCTCCAAGATCTCTCTAAGACCGTACTTCAAGGTATAATGTATTGATTAATTCACGAAATCAGTTCAGATGTTATCGTATGTTACAATTCGAATTACCTATAAGAAGCTTTTATATAATAGAAGTAGTATTTATATATAAGTTACAATCTAATATCGACCAATAAAAAATATATAAAGGTGCCGAGATTTTTAAACACGTTTATAGACGTTTGTTTTATTTAATATAGACGATTTTAACAAATAACAACAATAACAAACAAGACTCGCATACAAAACAGAACTTAACGCCTGCTAAAAAATTGCGGCAAAAATGCAACTACAAATTTTGCTATAATAGTTGTATCCCAAGATATAATAATGATGTTCTTTAAACTTAAGTCATACTGAAATACTTCCTCGATTTCTACATAAGCTTGGCCTATATATAGTGAGACCTTCAACAAGGCCAGATGACCCTTTGCATAGCTGAGTTTTCTACAATCAATCGTGAATCGACAAACGCTTGAAGAATACATTATGTAACGAGGAAAGATATGTGGTCTACATTGCATCATACAAACTGTCAGTAAGGCTATAAAGGTTGCACATTGAGACTGGTGTTGAATTGTTAAGGTTTTTGAGCAATTTCGGTTTCAAAATGCTATGGGTTACTTCAGTGTGGGTAATAATGGCTCTGAAATACTACAATTAGAATAGACCAAGACCAAATAGTTGACGTACTGTCTAATTTGTCGTAAGAGAGATGAAAGACAGAAGATTTTGAGGTTTAGTAAATTTTTGAGCCTACTCAATGCAATTTAGGCTTACATAAGTTAAATTTTTTTAAACGGTTTCAGTGGTTAAGGGGTTTTATAATGTACAGATAAACTGACTATTTACATCTATGTACTTCTGATATTTTTATAACAAAAATCTAAAGTTGCTGCTTGATCAAAAAAAGGTTATTTAAAATGCACACAAAACAAGTACTCTATACAATAGTTTAATATTAAAAAATATTTATTTTCGTATATACGAGTGCACCAAATGTAAACCTAACACAAAAATAGTTGTACACACTGTCACTTTGACACCGGAGACTACATTAAAACCTGCGAACCACTTCGACAGAACATTCCCAGTGAAGAGAGTAGGCCATTCGGCCACACTGACATCTTCATATGTAAGAGCCTGAGGACGTAGGTAGTTCAGCAGGTGCAGGTATGCTGTGTGACCAGCCTCCAAAGCTGCTGCCACGTCCCCGTCTGCAAACACATCCAACGCCCCCCATTCTAGAACATTCGAACTCAGTTTCGTCGTCAACTGCCTCAGAGCTACGTAGTCCCCGCAACGCGGAACGAAAACGTCCTCTATATCGCTCTCCTTGTAACTAACCGAGCTACCAGCCTCCTCCCCAAACAATCTAATCAACTGCTCAACGACCGCTTCTTTTGAACTCTCCAAGCCATCTTCAACTTTTAAGTAACCAACTAACGCTGCATATTTTTCTTGGCTACCAGTTGTTGACAATTTTGGTCGCTCTGTCGCCCAGATAATGGGGCCGCGAAGGCTCAGAATATCACCACTGTACCCGTAATTCCTCCAAAAATGATCCTCGTATTGAATCACAAATTTTTTAGCCTTCCCTTGCCGCATCGACGAGGCCATTTTCAACTCTTTGTCTGGCAATAATTCTGACCCCATTTCGATACTATTAAGTTGATCAGGTCTCAAAGCCATCGCTAATAAGTTGCAAATGTAGCTCGTTTCACCTTTGATTCTCGTAATTTTCAATATGACTTGCTCGTTCGAAGACGTTCGTATCTCTTTAACAGTCTTTGCGGGGAAGGTGATGTTCGCGACGCTTTGCTGCAGTTTAGTTGTCAGACGTTTCCTGCAGAAACTTAAAAGCTTCTCACGTAACCTGGTGTTGTCCCCGTCGAGATGGTTTCTAGCGCTGCTAGTTCTGTAACATTGGTGTAGATAGAAGAGTACAGACACAATTTCAGCTGACGCACCGCAGACGAGTCGCACTGTGATTCTCATTATGTCCCTGGAAGCTGAGAAAAGTAGAGCATCACACAGATGCTGTTCCATCGTAGTCTGGTCGTAGTAGAACAATGTTTTCCTCTCAGCTTCATCATCAACTTTGTTCGCTTGAAAGAGCTGCCTCATATTCTGATCTAGCAAAGTCAGATATTGGTTGAGTTCGAATCTCTCAAGAAAGTTCAGATAGTCGAAGTCGCAAAAATTCTTGGAGCAAGCTACGACGTTGCCGTTGCTGCATTCGAAGAGTTTATTGAATTGCGAGTCCATTTCGATGAAGTCTGGTGCTATGATGGCGTCGGAGAGAGGCATATTGAATTCTTTGGAATAGAGCGATAGGTAGTATCTGGCGACATTGTCGATTATTTGCTTAGCCGTACCTTCGTAGAGGAATTCCTTGTTTTGCTCTTCGCCTTCTTCTTGGAAGGCCACGTTGCATCTGGAGGTGCCTTTCCTGGTGCCAGCTATATCAAGTACGACAATATCCATAGAGTCACCGAATTTCTTCTTGAGCTTGTGAGCAGTGACGATGCCCGGGAGACTACATCCCAGAATTATAACATCAGCTTTCACATGATTAGTACCGATATCTAAATACGATTTGACCATTAGAAATAAAAATTAGAAGGCCCAAAATGTAAGTGTTGGGAATTTGTGTAAATCTATACGGACGACTACATTGTATTTGGATGACGTTTAAAATAATGAATTATACGGATTTTGACATTGTTGTACTGATGTCAAATTATAATTACTATGCTGTGTTTATACATTCTTAACGAAAGAGTATATCAACGCTATGGCCTTAGCAAGGAGACTTTAATAAACTAACTCTCGTCATTACATGTATATTTTAAAAGAAAGACGTATCACTTATAATCTGTAAAATTGTAATTAACAGTTAAAAATACGTTAATATTATTCAACAATACATCAATGTTACATCACTCACTATTACATAAAATTTACGTATAAATAGATACAAGATTTATATCAAAACCACGCCCCGATATTATTATATCGATTAGTTATGATTACACCGATTAATGATTAATTATTAATCTGTGACGCAATAATCGTCATTATCATGACCGCGACGCGACGCGCCCGTGACTTCGTGACGTCAAGGTCACGGCCCAATTGCGTAATACTATTTATGTTATGATTGTAGCCTTTATGACGTTATGTTACCTATGTTATGTAAAGTTACATGACTATGTACTGACCTTGAGATTACCTAGTAAAGAAGGTAGTAAAGAAGTCCTGCACATTAAGGAATTTAGTAAGGTTTCTAAAAGTATTTTCGAAATCGTATCAGTACACCTAATTAACCGAAATTAAAAATTAAATACATCTGAAAACATGCATCTATTCAAACATATTTATTCAAATATCTTTAACAAACTTAGCATTTTAATCAGTAAGTAATATTTAAATAATATCTAAGCTTAACCAGGAATTTGTTCCGTAAGAGTCTAATATTTTAGGCTTTAAGCAAGTCCTATGCTGTAATTGTAAAATGTATTATTAAAACTTGAAATCGATAAAACAGGATCAATAAATAAACATACTCATAGGACATATTTAATCTGTGGCCCGAATGTAAAATAGTGTAATATGTATTTGATTAGTTTTACAGTGTTTTAAACTGTAAATTAATTCGAAAGGAGTTCTATCAATATGTGCTTTAGCATGATTTTGCAAAGTAAATGCTTAGTTCTTTGGTGAAAGCGTATTACAATATAACTATGTATAAATAATTTAAGACAAATATAGTCCACACTAGACTATATAAGCCTATAAACAAGAGCGCGTCCAGCTTTGGCACCAGGGGGCACAAAGTTGTGGTCAAGTCAATTAATAACAAAATATAAGATAACAATCATTAACTCCAATTAATCGTCCGCCTTAGTCCTGGATCCAATATAACTCCCATGACCCTCCTGGAACCTTTGTTGCCTATAAACTGAATGACATGAATGAAACCACGTGTTCATAACCTGAAAATAAATGTTCCGTTGAATGACCTTTCTAAATTATCTGCGGCTGTCATACGTCATGCGAACTCGAGACATGTCTATAAATAACATTATTGCCAGCGAACCTCATATTTATGGATCGTTTACTATTATAATACCACGTTTCTGTCGAATATATTAGTAAGAAATTATTCTATGCTTTACTATTCATCCGATTTTTAAATAGTTAATTTTAAAATCTTACCGAAATTTCTTTATAAGTTTCTATTGGGTGAACCGTTTTTTTACCATATTAAAAATACGGGTATTTTTCTTTACTTAACAGAAAAGTTGCTTCAAGGCATTTAAAGAACAGTCTTGCGATTTTTTTCTATCGGAGATAAAAGGAAGGGAACTATGACGAAGGGATACAGGATAAATAAGAGTGAATCATTTCATTTTTCTTTAATCTTTATTTCGGAACGTTCCTTTTTATATTTGAGTATGTATCCTCAGTATAAACTATAAGTAACTACAGTATAAACAAAAAGGTTCAAATAAGAAATTTTTATTTCCCTAAATCACTTTATCGGCACAAAAGTGGAGCGAATAAATAAGTAATTGCAATATAATTAATGTTTAAAGATAACATATTGATTGTCATAGAGTCAAGGTTAGTGACCTTTTTATGTGTAATTGTTTATAAGAAACACTCGATCTAGAAGTACGTTTGCATCTTGTATGTTGCAGCAAAAACATTTTTTGTTGCACTAATTTATTGTTTAAATATTTTGCCCGGGTCAGGTTGCCAGATGAAAATTTAGATTAACGCTTTTTCAAAATGGCGTCCGAAGAACAAATATTGAAAACAGACTCCTAAAAAATTTACGTTTTAGGCAGACCTAATTCTGTTATTGTATTTTTAACATACTTTTTCGCGCCATTATGTAATACTATCATAATCCGTGAAAAATTACATAATTTATAACAATCGCGAAACGCCCAGAAAATTTCATTTACACACATACTTACCGTACCAAAACCAATGATACTATATCAAATAGATATGTTCTAAGCGCAAAATTATGAAGACACAAAAACTTCCTAATTAAAACGTCTTACCTTAAGGTGGTTGATTGCCGGTGCTTTCACGCGCAACTGACGAAACTAACTCATTTTTCTTGTGGGTTTTATCACTTGTCTCTTCTCTATCGTATTGACTTGTATGTATGTGTGCTGCCGCTGCTATGCGGAACACTATTTTCGGTTGATTTGTATGAGTATAACATATCTATTATATAATATCATTGACCGAGACACATTAAGTTTTTGAGGTCATTTTGAAATATAAGTACAATAGTTATTGTATTTATAGTATATGATGTTCAGGTCATTGAACTCCCATGGTGTCCAACATTTATCATGTTATTGTTATTTTAATTCCTAATCGTATTATGGCTTTAAGTAATCTTCAAGTTTATTATAGGTGGTTGTAAGCTGTTTTCGTTATTTAAGTAGATATGTTTTCAGTTATTTTTAAAAACTGTCTACCATACACGTAAAAATAAGAACTACAATAACATTAAACACATTTGCAAGACTTGATAATGATTGAAAATATAAAAATAGGTATTTTGGGAACTTGCTTAAAAGATCTGAGATCATGTTTGATTCTTCATACAGCTTTTTTATACATTAATCCTTTACTAGCTGTTGCCCGGGACTCCGTTCGCCGTCATATAAACTTTTTCTGTTCCAAATTTCATTACAATCGGTCCAGTAGTTTTGCCGTGAAAGCGTAGGGATTAATATTCATCAGTCGTCAAACACGAAACGATGATACAGATACATCAGTTTCACAGATTAAACTTTGTTACAGTCCGTGACATTTGAAGACAGCTATAAAGTATTAATTGCGAGCGATACGGATCATTTGGAAGGGAGTCGTGCGCGCGCGCACGTAGGCCACGCCGGGGCGCGGGCCCGTTCACCGCCGACACGATATTAGCTTTATCTCGTGATAATTTCATACTAATTGGAGTTTCGTCAGACTACGACTATATTTAAGCTATATCTAGCTTTACCTGCGACTTCGTTCGCGTGGACTTTAATATATACTTTGACCCCTCCCCCGTAATATTTTTTTTATTATTTTTAAGATTCTGGGCTCATAAGAATCCAACGCACCAAAAACCATGAAAAATTTATCTAGCTGATCTCGAGTTATAAGTGTTGTAACAAACCCGACTTTGTTTTATATATAATATATAGATATATAAATTACGTGTCACGTTGTTTGTCTGGTATTGACTCCTAAGCTACTGAATCGATTTTAAATTAAATTTGCTCACAGTGTTCAGTTTGATCTAACTTAAGAGATAGGATAACTCACATCATAATGTTACGGGCGTAGCCGGGGTGGGTCGCTAGTTTTACAAGTTACCTATTCTTGTTTAACATTAAATTACTTTGCTTAGCTTAAAATAAAGCTGAAAGGCTTTAATCACAGTTAATGTATTTCTCTGAAAATCCGAGCAATAGATTTAAAGATTACCTCCTGTAGAACAAACCGTCCCATTATAAATAAATGGTCATGATATTGTCATAGATAACACTACAAAAAGAGCGATAACGATTTGTATTAATTAATAATGCGTATTTCTCAAATAATCAAGAGGTGATAAGCCTTGCTTTTACGATTGATAAGAGAGATAATGAGAAAAGGGAAAACTATTATCAAGAGCCTAATATCTTCTAATATCTACTAATATCTTCGAAAGGTTACCGTTTCGTCTATATATTCAAACGTGAAAAGGTTAAGTACTATCGGCAAATTCTTCTTAGATGGACACTCTTGTCCGAGGGCTAGTGGCGAGGTATATGAATAGGCGGTATTTGAGTCGTGAGCTTTATCTCTGGTAGTTCTCCCGACGTTTTGCTTCCATTTCGTTAGATTGGATTAATATGTATATTAACAAAAATTATGCTAAATCTACAATATTTTTTTAAATAACTGTTACGAGTTACGACACTGGGAAATAATTCAGCTCATAAAGCATTAAAGTATTGAGATATTTGTTATTTCAGGGCGATTATGCGAGTCTGACACTCGCATGAAATGGTGCTACTATCGACTAAAGCCCACCAGTGTTCCCCCACACATCTTTACGGAAAACCCAGTCGCGAGGACGCCACGAGCAGTCTTACGCAAGTTGTAAGACAGCCCTATTCACTGTAGAGTAGAATATAACAAATAGAACTGTTCTTTATTTAAAAGACAGTTTGCGAACCTAAAGGTAGATGTAGGTACTGACGTTCTGCAGTGAGCCGAGAATTTTTATCGTAATGAAATATCGTACGTGATTTTTGTTCATTTACGAAATTTGCAATACAATGGAAACGTGCGTGCTAATCGAGCTGGTTCGCATTTAGGGCGACACGTTATACCACTGACGAGAATTCTTACGCGTCTCGCATACACGTCACTACACACAAACATACACACACACAGACCCAGAGACATAGTAGATTATTACTTTATTGATAAAAATCTGTTGGTACAGGCTATGGGACATAGGAGTCTATTAGTATTTAATAGTGAAAACAAAATATCAATATCGGTTCAACGGTTCCGAATATCTTTCTTCAATTGACCTTGCTTGATAAATCTAGAACATCTCAGCCGTCTATAATGATTTTTGTTTTATAAAGTTTTTTTTTGTTTAAACTAAAACTAATAAAATATCTAAAATATTTTACGCAGGTAAACCCAGAAGACAGTAAGTTAAGAATAAAGAAACGAGAGAGACTTATAAAAAGCTGCAGTATTTTAACGAGCATAAAAGCTTCGTGCTTTTCTGTTATTAAAATATTGTTATGAAGTCTTTGCGCTTAGTAACAAGAAACTCGATCGGTCGTGCAGTAAATACTAATTTTCTCGCATGCATCGTAATTATTACGTCACTTGATCGTTTAGTCAAGCCGTCAAGTTATTATTACTCGAAGGTTCCGTACAAAAAATGGGAGATTTTATTTATTTTTTAACTAACCACCAGCTTTGACTTTACACGCATTTATTATACATATAAACCAAACCTCCTCTAGAATCACTATAATAAATTAAAAACCGCATTAAAATCGTTTGCGTAGTTTTAAAGATTTAAGAATACGCAGGGTCAGACAGACAGACAGAAAGGGACTTAGTTTTAGTATGTAATAATTCGAAGAATTACTATAAGTATTTTTCTCTTTTGTTTGATTGTTGACTCTCGCGGCCCTCGCTCACAGAGAAAATAAACATTTGGGAATATACGTAATAAAAAAAACAGGATCAGATTTGGAAAGGAAAAATTATGAAAGTTAGAGGATATGGGTAATATGAAAACACAAATATAAATTGTAATGAAATTAAACATTTACCTACATTATTAGATGGTATATAAAACAAAATCCAATTTAACTCTTATGACAGATGGCAGTTTTGTGTTGCCACAATCTATAGAAATAGGAAATCGTATTTGGAGGGAACAAAGAAAGGAAAACAGTAAGGAATGATCATATCGTGGAAAAGCAAAGAAGATATGTTTCCAACTTCTCTCATCCTGACCACTTTAAGGGTTTTCTTCTTCTTCGTGATTAAATGGCAGTGCTACATTACCACAAAATTGCCAATGTATAGTTGTGTAAATAAAACAAGTTTGAGGGTCGATATTTGGTGGTCAATCAGCAACACGTGCTTCAAATACCACAGCCAACGACCACTTTAAGGGTTTATTACAAGAGGAACCCTTCAGCATACGTCAGTGTGACGTAGCCGTGACATTACGAGCGACGCGTCGGTAAACGATTGATGTTTGTGTAATCTGTGTACAGTTCGCAGTTCGCACTGTCATTAGAAACTAGCGAGCGAGAATGATTGAACAAACTATTTTATTAACTCTATTTATAATTTGATTAAAATCTTCATTAAATTAGTTGTTAAAGGTTAGTTCTTATAGGGAACATAGGGAACTATTAGCTGCTTCGAAATCATTTAGAGTTTAGACTAATGTTTAATTAATGGCTAAGAAATATCTTAATATCAAAATTAAGTATAATAAATACTAGCTTCGCCTAGTGGTTTCACTAGCTATCTTAGTTTATTTCTCAAATAATTAATTATTATAAAAATCATTCATTCGTGTTCTTATTTCTGCAATATAAAATGCAGTTCCATCAAGAAGTAACAATACAAAGTAAAAAAATAACTTGTAAAACAAATTTAAGTCACGACTTGAATATCTTCGTTTCATTAAAATAATTCATTGAATTATTAATTTAAATATAATGTATAGTATTCATAAACCTCGCTTGCGAATTCCAAGGTGTTGCCTTGGATCATTTGAGTAATGAGATCTTAATGAGAAGGAAAATACACTACGTGATTATTACAATTTAGAATTTGATTTCGTTTTGTCCAAGGATTTTATACTGGTAGTTTCCTCTTTCATATCCTTAATTTTCCTTTTAAAATATCCTTAGTGTTAAATCAGGGTATAATCTATCTGTAAGCCCGGTCTAAATTAGACCGGCCGGTCGTGAGGGGGTGTCCTGTGTTAGAAAGATCCGGGACACTCCTCTCTGGAAAACGGCTGGAGGCAATCCGCAGTGTTTTTGGTGGGTACACCGGACGCAGTGATTCGTCGGCGACTAGCGTCCGCGTTGAGCATTCGGGAGCCCCACATATCCCCGGGTGACCCCCCATCCCCGGGTCGAAGGCACTAATGCCTTTTCACTGCGAAAAAAGGGTCTATCTATCTAAATGTCAAAGTTCAGCTCAATCCATTCTGTAGTTTTTACGTGATAGAGTAACTAACATTATATGTTATTACTGTATGTAGTGTTTTTAATAAATATGTAGGATTACTTAAAAAGTATCAGATATAATATGTATGTACCTAATCTATACTAATATATAAAGCTGAAGAGTTTGTTTGTTTGTTTGTTTGAACGCGCTAATCTCAGGATCTACTGGTTTGAATTGAAAAATTCTTTTTTTATTCAATTGACCATTTATCGAGGAAGGTTTTAGGCTACATAACATCACGCTGCGACTAATAGGAGCGAAGATATAATGGGAAATATGGAAAAAACGGGGAAAATTATTCATCTTTGAGGGCTTCCTTTGCGTGCGCTGCGAAAACGGTTCGAGATACAAAAATAATATGTATGAAAGAATTATTCCTCTTTAAATGATCTAAAAAAAAGTCCGCGACAGTATATGTCTATCTTCTAAGATTGACTCACTTTAACATAATAATACAAATAGATCCGACGGGGACGAAGTCGCGAGCAACAGCTAGTAAAATATATTTTTAAGGCAGTGAGGTTTCGTTTTGTAATATAACTTGTAGTGTATATGTTAGCTATTTGTGATCGACATATAAAGAACTTGATCTAAAAATGTGGCTAAATTAAGACGTTATCTGTATCCATAAAAGGCCTATCGTATCAATGACTATTAAATGTACCTAATCGTAAAATCTTTTTATTTTTACTCTTAGTAAAATTCGTTTTATTTATTCATTACAAAATATTTTTAGCAATGAAATATAAAATCACTGCAAGCAAGGGAAGGATCCCTTGCTCATTATTGTTTTGAGACTTTAGTTTTATTTCATATACTGTATTTTATGTATGAACTTTATTTCGTATAGAAGTAACTTGAAAAAAAATCTCATTTCAACCATTTCGTAGTTTTTATATAAATAAAAACACAAAAAACGGAAGCACGTGGGAAGTACGTTGGTGTATTAAAAAAACAAATGTGTAAAAAATATTCTTCGACCGCATTTTAGTAGCTGTAAACTTTTACGATGTGACTGGAAATATCTTTAAACCGTTTTTACGATTTTTAACCGACTTCAAAAAAGATGTAGGTTTTTCAATTCGACCAAATACTTAACATAATATGGTTTTATCACAACCAAACACACTTCAAAACTACTATATTAGAAAATATATAAAATAAATTTCGTTAAAATTTAAGTTTTATTCTATTTAAAGCATTTTTTTATTAAAAACACTAGCAGCAATCGACAGTTCATATTTTATGAACTTACGTGTGCTTGGAACTCTCATTTAGATTTCTTTTTTTAATATATAATATTAAAAACGTCATGATATGTATCCCACTAGCAAAATATAATAGCTTACTCAAATTTATTTTAAATTGTTCATCCGATGACTACATAAAATTCACATTACAATAATAATGCCACAGACTTCATATTTGCAGTAACATTTTAATTGTACAGATGAGTAAAATGGCAACACATGATCAAATGACAAACGACCCAGGGGAGAGCGGGAAGGCACCAATTACAGAAATGCGAACCCCCAATCTAAATTCAAAACAGTATAACTTTCCTCACTTATTTATAATTTTTGAGTCTTATTGTTTTGTAATAGGGATGATTTTAGGTTGTTTTTGTAGCGGCGTTAGGGAATTAGGTTTGGAATGGATCTGATATTTGCAACGGGTGCAGCGACCTGCCTTCTGATCACGTAGGCACGCTTCGCAATTCGACGATTGAAAATCCAAGAAAATTGTAGGAAGTGTTACTTTATAGGGGTTACTAACTATTGTTGTATTTTTGATTATTAGTTTTATTTGGGAATAGTATTAATATTATTTTATAATCATATTATAAATGTGTAAGTGTGCATGTTTGTTTGTTTGTCCTTCAGCAATCAATCGACCTGATTTTTACAGTTACTTGAAAAGATGGAGAGTAACATAGGCTACTTTTTAACTGAAAAAAAGGGTTACTTATAACCCGAGAAGGGGGGGTCAAAGTTTATATGAAAGTCCACGCGGACGGAGTCGCGGGCAACAGCTAGTAATACTATAAAGAATAAATATTTGGTAGTTCCTGTGCCTCAAGTCAAAGGCTTTGTGACAGACTTACCCGTAAAACCTCACGAACATAATTTCTTCATCATTAGCCTTAAGATTGTATTTATATATCCATGTATAAGTACATCATAAGAGTTTCTTTAAAAGAAAAAGTTTGCAAATGACGCCATACTATATAGCTTGTCAAATGTCAAAGCTAATGCAAATAGTCAATTTCCTAGTAGATAATTCATTGGCATATACCGTGACCTTTTCTCTTAAACAAATACCTACTAAAGAATTTTTGTATGGGGAAACCCTCAAAGGATGAACGGTCTTCGGGAAAGAACTATAGATTATAGTTATATATTATAGAAATATAACGCATAGACTGATAGTCCCTTAACAATCGGTGTGGTAAGTGAAGCCAAAACTGTATATATGTAAGTGTTAACAGCACGTTCTTATACACGATGACACGCACACAAGCCCATCGATAATTTTGCTGCTAGAAGAAATTTACCCTATAATTGTGGAAATATTTAAATCTACGAAAAACATACGAACTTTGGTACGATGCACTGCGGCGAGATATGTAATTATTTGACGACCGCTTGGCGCAGTCGTGGGTTCGATTCCCACAGCGAAAAAATATATTTGTAATTTACATTTGTATTTTTCTGGGGTCTAGGTGTTGCTATGTATTGTATGTATGATTGTATGTATTTACAAAAGAAAAGTATGTATATGTAATTTATTCCGTTATCTAGTTGCCATAACACAAGCTTCGGCTTAGCTTGGAACTAGATGGCGATGTGTATAAATGTGTTGAAAATATTTTTTTATTTATTTATAATTAGATAAAATTGTCTACTTTGAAATCGCTACACTGTTCGTGCTCATATTCTGGTTCTTGATGTTATTATTGAAGGCCATAGATTATGTCGGACTTGTATTGATTAAAACTGTGTGTTTCACCGCATCGGGTAGGAGTCACGGACACTTTCAAATACTTCCGAGACTTACCTGAGACTGGGGATTTACCAAAGCTTATTTATAAGAAAAAGAGTGCAAATAATCAAATTTATTACGGTTTTTTCCTTACAAAAGTTTCTGTGGAAGCTAAAAGCTATTTTATGTAGAATACACATATGTATTTGCTTTATATTTTAACTGGCAAAGCCTCGTGGTTCTGCTCGTAGTTTACGTTGTAATGCCAATACCTAGATAAAAACTGTATAATAATTAATAGTGCATTCATCTATTTGATAAGTCAGGGTTCAATCTACCTGCATGCCAATGTTCAGCTTAATCTAATTAGTAGTTTATGCGTATAAGAGTTACAAACATCCATACATCTTTACAAAATTCTAAACAAAATTAGGCTTATAATATAAAAAAGGAATAAGGATTATAAAATTTCCATCTTGTTTTGTAACTACACACAAACACACAAAACACCGTGTGTGTTTTAATACGTATAAAAATCTATTTGTAAAACATTAGCTTTAGTTATTTTTTTTAACCCTTAATACTATTTCTTTTTAGCCTGAAAAGTTTTGATAAATCATCATCGTATTGAGACTATCTCCGATAATAAAAAAATATATGAATCACAATTCCATGTATGTAGTTATATTTACCTGACATCTTTAAAGAATTCGCGGTAAAAAATGTCCTAAAAAACAACAGGAAAAATATATCTAGACTAGTCTAATAATATATTAGGTTTTTGTTAGTTCAGGTCGGTTAGGCTTTCCTCTGTAACATAAAAAAATATGTAAATATTCGTACAATCAAAAACAATTATTAATAATCTGTCTTCAAAGGTGTTTACGACGGCACGTTTAATTAAAGTGCCATTAAAAGAAATGTTATAAATAAGCTTCGCGTTGTATGTAATTACGTAAAATCCAGCCCAAAACAGGTTGAAGTTATTTATGCTATCTGTGGCGATCAAAAGCCGATGATTTATTTATATCTGTGGTTACTTCTGATGGAACATTTTTCGCGCCTCCCGCGGTTTTGTTTTATGTGACAACTGTCAGTTAAATCAATTTACGCAATTGACAGTTTTTATTTTTTTATGTAATTCTGTGGAAATAAGTCGTGTGTTGCCTGAAATTTACCGATTTTGCTTTAACTATTAAAATTTAAGACAAACAAATAATAAATTATAAAAACTGTATCAATAATAAACGAATTTCCGGTTCTTCTTTGTAGAAATTGCTTTCCGAAGCGGTGGTACATAAATGTTTTGTGATACTATGACTATTCAAAAGTTTTAGTATATTATGAAGCCTAGTTAAATAAAGATATGTTTAACTTGTCTTGAAAATTCTTTACTAACTTTAATTATAAATGAAGCACTTTACATTAAAGGTTGTTACCATAGATGTACAATGCATAGACTGATGATCCCTTAATAATTTATCAGTCCGCTTTAAATGAAGCCAAAACTGTATAATCTATACTAATATTATAAAGAAGTAAAGTTTTTGTGTTTATTAAATTGTAAGGGGTAACCTCGGGATTGCTGAGTGTCATAGGCTATATGAAAAACCGAAAAGGATAATTAACATTTTGCCCAACGAAGTTGGCACGGGTCAGCTAGTATTATAATGATTATGTAAGTGTTAAAAATCACTTTCTTATACTCGACGACACACACAAGCCCACCAATAATGTTTTTGCTATAAAAATTTACTAATCTATGAAGAACATACGATTGTTCGATGCCATGCATTAGCCACTAGTGACTAGGGCGTCGCGTCGATTGATCTATGTAAGTAGACAAAATTGTCTACTTCGAAACGGCTTCACTTTGCGTGCTAATATTGCGATTCTAAGTGTTATTATTCCATGTCACTAACTATAATTATAATTGAAACACACTTCACATTAAAGGTCGTAATGTCCATTCAAGAGTACAGAGATAAATATTTAATTTCATTTTCGCATTATCTTCAAGGCGAGATTTAAAATCAATAACCAATAGTGACAAATACGAAAATAAACAGAACCAAGTTACATTATGAATGACAAGGAACAAAGGACTTCACTCTTTCTGCAACTTTTAACATTATGCAGTTTAAATTAATAAACTTGGACCTGTGTCGATATATTATAAATAATTAAATATAAAGATCAGTACAGAGGTTTCGGCGGATATATATTATAGACAGACAAACTTTCACATTAATTTATTTAATACTAGCTGTTGCCCGCGACTCCATCCGCGACCCGCGTGGACTTTCATAGAAGCCTTGACCCCCCCTTTCCAATCTTTCAACCCTTTTTTTCCAGTTAAAAAGTAGCTTATGTTCTTTCTCAGGCTCTAGACCATCTGTGTACCAAACTTCATTACAATCGGTTCGGCGGTTGGGCTGTGAAAATTTATAAAAAGTTTCAACCCCTCGCGCAACCTTTCGGTGGTTGATTTAAAAGAAAAGCCTATGTCCTTCCACGTAGTTAAGACTATCTATGTACCAAATTTGGTTCTAATCGGTTCAGTAGTTTTAGCGTGATGGAAAGACAGACAGACAGATTTAGTTACTTTCGCATTTATAATATTAATATGGAGTATGTATAAGTAAAATAGCTTCAAATTCTGATGACAAAATCTCAGACATTGGACTATTTTATCGTGACAATTTCTCTTATCAAATCAATCGAAATCACGTTGGAGTTCACAAAATGACATTGCAACATGCAGACATATTGAAAACTGTCCAAGAGCGAGTCGGTCTCAAGCACGTAGTGCTCCGTACCGTTACCTAAAAAAAAATAATACAATATGTTATAAGTCCATTCCATTGTTTTATCCTTCTAATTAATAATAGCGATTAACTATACTAATATTATAAAGAAGTAAAGTTTGTGTTTGTCAAATTGTAAGGGGTAATCTCTGATACGATTTTAAAAATTCTTTCACCAATAGAAAGCTACATTATTACTGAGTGTCATAGGCTATATAAAACCGAAAAAGGAAAATTAACATTATGCCCAACGTAATGGGTCAGCTAGTCACGAAATTAAAAAGATAAGAGCTAATTTTTAAATTAAGTAATTTTTAAAAAAGGGAATATAATAGGATTGTTGACAAAGATGTTAATAAATAAACCTCCATGTTTTAAAATACATTTTTATTTTCATAAAACTGTGCTAATTATTATCTGTACAATATAAATACGATAATGAATTTGTTTTGATGTTATGCTTACTAATTTATCAACTGTATGATAAATGGAAAAATAATGAGTTATCAAAATTAGGTAATTTTGGGAACTCATGAACGTATTTTTCATTTGTAAAAGATAATTTAGATATATAATAAGCTTATAATTAGATTATGTCTGCGTAAAATTGAGTTACAATTTTTTAGTTTTTCAGGGTTCCCCAAAAATATTTATTACAGTGGTAAAAGCCGATTATTTTTTTTTAATTTTTCGCTTATAACGTCTTTGATTTTCAATTTAAGGCAAAAAATTTAATAAACATATTTGTAGGCAAGATAATTTGCTACAAATGAATCTAAACAATTTTTTTTTAAGAAGCATAAGTTCGATATCGCGAAAAAAGTGTTTTTCAAAATGGCGGCAAAATGGCAAGGGTAGCGACCCCACAAGCTTCAGTTTAAGTAAAAGCTTCTATTAACCTCCCACACGTAGCCCAAAAATAAAATTGCGACCTCTAAAAAATGCAAAACTCATGTAACATTTCAATGGACTACTCTATTTTTCGCAATAACCATATAAACAACGAGGAAACGCTGATAACATTTAGGTAATTTCGCACAATGACAATTCACAAAATTGACATATTATTATATCAGGTGAAAATATCTGTCAACACGTCATAATAAAAAAAAAACTGTGATAGTTAGCCGAAGATTTATTTTTGGAAGCACATTTGCAAACATGTGATTATGAAGTCTGTATAAAAAACGTGAATTATTATCAAAAACATGAGAGATAGATGCAGTATGATATTGGATAGATTTTACCTTAAAGTAACGTCACAGATCTTGTTATAAATAAGATACTAGTGTATTCGTGATTATTTTGCTCTATGATAAGTCTCTGTACCTAGCCTAAACATAAGTAGTTCTTATAGTTCAATGGAGATGTCATTGTTTCTTTCATTAATGGTCTATTTTCCCTTTATTCTGTATTTCAAATCCCCCCTTATAATTGTCAAGTCATGATCGAAAGATAGAATGCTCTCTAATCATTACACCAGCCTCCTGGACAGTAATTGGCAATTGCCTTAAAAAAAATGTTATATTAAAAATATACAAACTTCATATAAAATATTTTGTTCTAATAAGAGTATGAAACCCGAATTTTTTTTTTTTTTTTTTTTTTGAAAAATTTATTTAAAATATGCCCGATTTTTATCGAAAAAACATATTAAAAAACAGACATGAGGTGTGATATACATGCTTTTTGGTCTGACTTTTAGTGTATAATAAACTATTCTCAAAATCTTAAAACGGTTGGCGCGTGGATACCTCCCACGCAGGTGGTGTGTCATCGCAACACATAGACGTTTAACGCATAGACTGATAGCCCCTTAATAATCAGTCCGCCGTAGCCCGTAACTGAAGCCAAAACTGTATATAAGTGTGAAAAGCACGTTCTTATAAACGATAACACACACACAAGCCTACCGATAATGTTGCTATAAGAAATTTACCCTACAAAATAATAAAACTACGAAAAAAAACGAATTTCGATGCGATGCACTACAACGACGATCTATAGTAAGTAGACAAAATTGTCTACATTGAAATGGCTTCACTTCGCGCTCCTACTGCGTTTCTGTTCTTACCATTCTATGGTAACACATATATATGCATATGTTATATTTCATATACAATGACGGATCGTCATGTGACGCGTCACGAGTGCCCACAATTGAAATAAACTTTAAACAGCTGAGCCGTGAACGAGCCCACGTAGGATTCTTTTTATATATAGTTCAATGTGCATATACTTCTACGAAATTGTGGGATTTTTGTTTGACAAGTCTGTGGAAGATTTGGAGACGCTAGACGGTTTAAAGTGAATCTTCCTCATTAACTATCACTTTAAATAAATAATTAATCGTTTATTTAGGGAGATAATTATTAGAATTACAATAATTAAGTCATCAAGTATTAGGTACAGAGTATAAAACAAAGTCAAATTAACGTCTGTCTATAATCTATATGTATGCTTGATGTATGACGACCGCTTGGCGCAGTGGTAACACAACTGCCTTCAGCCCGAAGGGTCGTGGGTTCGATCCCCACACCGGAAAAATATATTTGTAATTTACATTTGTATTTTTCTGGGGTCTGGGTGTTGCTATGTATTGTATGTATGTATTTACAAAAGAAAAGTACGTATATGTAATTTATTCCGTTATCTAGTTGCTATAACACAAGCTTCGGCTTAGCTTGGAACTAGATGGCGCTGTGTATAAATGTCCTGAAAATATTTATTTATTTATTATGCCTAAATCTTTAAAAATACACAACCGATTTTCATATTTCTTTATGATATAGATTAATTCAAGAGAAAGGTTTTATATCTATAATAATATATAAAGCTGAAGAGTTTGTTTGTTTGTTTGAACTCGCTAATCTCAGGAACTACTGGTTCGAATTGAATTGAAATTCTTTTTTTATTGAATAGACAATTTATTGAGGAAGGCTTTAGGCTACATAACATCACGCTGCGACTAATAGGAGCGAAGAAATAATGGAAAAAGAAATGGAAGGGGACGAAGTCGCGAGCAACGCCTAGTCTATACTAATATGTAAAGAAGTAATGTTGGTGTTCGTTAAATTGTTAGGCGTAATCTCGGGATCAACTGAAGCGATTTTAAAAATTCTTTCACCAATAGAAAGTCACATTATTGCTGAGTGTCATAGGCTATATAAAATATTATGCCCAACGAAGTGGGTACGGGTTCGCTAGCGTATAATACATGCATAAATGCGAGTAAAAATTAAAGGCACAGCTAGTTGTTTATATATTGTGTCTAAAAATTAAAAACAAAACTGTCTTTTAATAAAAAAAGACTTGTATCATAAGACAGTGTTAAGAATCATAAAAGCAAAACTATCGATAACCTTTTTCCTCCAATACTCAGAATTCCCACTTTATTAACGTTTTCCAAACAACAATTACTAAATTCTTAATCTGCCAGCTACACAACGTTTAAACTATTGTATTTATGACCAAAATTATCATAATCAATGCCCATAAATATTAAAGACTTAACGAGATAGTAAAATACTAAAGCTCTAATTGGTTATAAATATATCTACTTTAAGGATATGTAGGACAAATCTAATTTAGTGGAAATAAATACTAAATTTTACTATACAGGAACTCTAGAGTCCTTAATAGGATCTATAACGTTAAGGCCTATCAAAAATGAGCAAACCAAATGTCTATTCATTTCGATTTGTATTATAATGTGTATTATATTTATCTACCCCAAGCTATCGTTAAATAAAACCACAACGAAGAGAAAAGAATACGATCGAATCGAGAAACCTCCTCTTTTTTTGAAGTCGGTTAAAAATGTATTGACGCGAAAATTCGAGAACTCTTGGATGGCGCTTGGACAAAAGAATCGCTATGGATTGCGTAGTCGTCGTCGTCGTCGTCGTCGTTGTCGTCTCAGCCGAAGGACATCCACTGCTGAACATAGGCCTCCCCAATTGACCTCCACGAATACCGGTCAATTATGACCTTTACAATTATGGATTACGTGCTATAAGAAATATGAAAAAATTAAAAAATTAAAAACCGTTTATTTGCAGCACAATACAAAAATTTTTCTTAAACTAAAATAAAACATTGACATTAACAATTTGTAATACTGAGGGAATTTATCAGAGGAGAAACATCGTTGACTTCCTCACTAGACTCAACCTGTATCGAGGAAGTCAATCTATATACATATTTCTTATTTCTTTTTCATATTTCTTTATAACAAATCTACGTTTACATTTATAGTATTACTTCTTATATTTCAAATTCTTCATTCTAACCTCTTTACCTCCTCTTCCCCCCTTCTTCGCCAATAACCCTTTCCTATCCCCTTTTAAACACCGGCACCGTATTCCAAAGTCATTGATCAATTAAGAGACACATTTTCAAATTAGGCTAATTAAGCAAATGCAAATTATATATAACACATTAAAGTGTTATTTAACGTATTAATTAACACGTCAGCCTTATCAGTTTACGCCAGAACCGATTATTTCATGTTCGCTTATCTGATTTCATTAAAGTCGGTGCAGCTAGAATTGATGTTTTCTGATACAGTCTACAGACCAATCCATACTAATATTATTAATGCGAAAGTAACTCTGTCTGTCTTGTAAAATTGGTACAAAGATAGTCTAAAGCCTGGGGAAGGACATAGGATACTTTGTAATTGGAAAAAAGGATTAAAAGGGAAGGGGGGATCAAAGTATAAATGAAAGTCCACGCGGAAGGAGTCGCGGGCAACAGCCAGTAGTTCATAAAATAAAATAAAGTAAATTAAAAAATAATAATTAATAAAAAAACCCGGTAGGTGTTATATTAAACTAAATGACCGAATAACGTCATCATATGTTAATAAAATAGCATTTAAAATAAATAAACGTTTAAAAATACTTACATATTTAATATTATAACTCAGCTTTTATAATTTATTGTTCGTGGTTGGATTCGCGTCATTATTTCAAACTGTTTTGAAGTTCAATGTCAACGTCAAAGTCGATTGTCCATTAGTTAATTATATATTTTATTATAAGAGAATATTTTGCTACACGTTGAGTTTTAAGAGTACATGAATATCACAAGATAAAGTAAAAAAACTAAAACCCAACTACGACAAAAAACGACGCTGAAAAAGTATAAAAGTACCCCATGAATACAGGTAAAGTCACAAGCAAATGCTAGTAATATATATATATATATTCGAAATGTACAAGTGAAGCGCTTTAAAATGATACCAAACACGGCATATCTAGCTTAACTTTATTTTTTTACTCTGTATATTTTGTCCGCTAGAGGGCGCCACATTGAATTTGGTGAAAATCTATATAGCCTATAACCAGCGGACAATTAAGACGCTTCTAATGATATGTCATTTGTCGAATTCTGATTAGTGGTTTAGAAGTTACGAGGGAACAGATGAACATACATACATACATACATACATACATACATAGCCTGTCAAAATCATAACCCTCCTTTGGCTTTGCCGTAGTCGGGTAAAAAAGAATGTTCCGATTGAGCCTTACCTCTCAATTTTACGACATTGTTTTAAATGATGATTGTTTGAAAATGACTATATGCCGCTATTCCTTATTTCTGTAGCTTTTTTTTAATATTTTACTCTCAGATAGCCATGAGATGGGAAGGCTAAAAATAAAAGCACTTCTTAACACTTTCAAAAGAAAATAAACTGACGTTCTTTATATTGTTGTATTGCTTTAGTAATTTCTTAATCATAGTAACAGATAAAGACGAAATCGCCCGCAACAACTATTTAGTAACTACTTTATAAATAAAATAAATTTTAACAAAAAAACAACGACTTCAAACTAAAAAAAAAAAAAAAAAATTTGCTTCCCACAAAGTAATACGTATCTTCATTTAGTATACAGAAATTATTTAACAGTTATTTCGTAATTTTAAACTCGGTAGTGTTGAACATAAAAAATAAATATATAAGTACAGTCGAATTGAAAAACCTCTTTTTTTAAGTCCGTTAAAAATAAGAAAAAAGTCTATAATGCAACCTGAAGATATCATCATATCAGATGACTCGTTCTCTTATATTAGGTAAACGGTTTATCTCAAGCCCTTAATCATTCGATTAACCAATCTATGAATGAATCACGGCGCTGCACCCAATAAGAATCTAAAAATAGTCGTTAAAAATTATTTCGTCACTATTGCAATACTACGTGATTAAACGCATCTATGTGCAGAACTGTTTCCCAATTATTTAAGAGGAAAATCTTTTGTGTCTCGGTTTATTAGATTTCCTATTAGTTTTGCCTCGTTGACTCAAAGTCAAGGATAATTATGCCATAAGGGTTTGACAGTTATTTAATAAGTATTATGGAGAAGCCATCAGCTAATATGAATAAAGCGTCTAACTCCTCTGTCTTAATCGTAAGAGTTTAATGTATAGTCTATAGCTATTTATGATTATGTATTTTTTAGTTGCTAGGTTATTCATAATTTATAATATACTAGCTGTTTTCCGCGACTCCGTCCGCGTGGACTTTCATATAAACTTTTACCCATAACCCTTTTTTTCCAGTTAAAAAGTAGCCTATGTTTTATCTCAGGCTCTAGACCATCTGTGTACCAAATTTCATGACAATCGGTTTGGTCTTGAAAGCGTAAAACTATAAAAAGTTTCAATGCCCCGTTGATTTAAAAAAAAAGTAGCCTATGTCCTTCCACAGGCTTAAGACTATTTGTATAACAAATTTCGATCTAATCGGTTCAGTAGTTTTAGCGTGATGGAAAGACAGACAGACAGACAGAGTTACTTTCGCATTTATAATATTAATATGGATGAATCAATTGTCAAATGTGTTGCTAACTGCTTATCTCGATAGCTAAACCAATTTCAAAACCAAACCAAAAACCAAAAAATATTTTTTTAACATTTTTTGATAAATAGGTTACGTCGCCATTTAGTGTTAAATAAAACAATTTAGGAATATTGATGCTATTGGTATTGCCATTTTAATAAATAATTGGACAAAAATCTAAAAGGATAATACGCTTATGCAAATTTTATTTGAAAACCAAATCGAAATTGTCTCCTTGATTGTATTTCCCAGTTTATGAATAATTAAGGTAAATTCATACAAAAAGCGCACTACTTAACGTTCCTTACGTTGGCAATGATGAAGAAAGACATTCTATAGTTATCGGAAGGTTTACAATCTCGCGAGAATGTTTGTAATACTTATATTAATATAAAGGTGGTATTAATGGAATAAACTTGTTTAGTATACTATACGATTACATTAAGTATACACTATACAGTATACACATATTTTTGATACAAGATACCTTTGCAACCATAACCTATGTAGTCTTAAGTTAGTTTGTAAAGATCGTCCCCATATTCCAGGCCATGCATCTACGGGGAGCCTATCCTTTACAAATTTAAACTTATTACCATTTCTTGACATTTAGCAGCAGATAGCTTAGAGGAGTGGCTTAGGGTGGCTTAACCGAGGAGTTTGATTTTATAGTCTATTCATATAGGTCGCGTCACGAATCTTTAACGCTGAACGAAACCTGCGCAGATGTCAAAAAAAAAGGTATCGATGTAACGGCGCGGAGCGCGGGGCGTACGTCAATTACGAGCGCGATTCTATACAAGCTATATCATTAGTACGTCTTATTGTAATAAGATTTGTCTTTTTTGTCTTGGGTTGTAATCCTGCACCCCCTTTTCTAGTAGGGATTTACCTACTATTATACTACGGGTATCCTACGAGGATTTCGGAGAAAAGACCATGAATTTTGTCGGACTTGTACCGACCAAACTCCCGCTCTGTACCGTTGTACCGCATCGAGTGCGAGTCCCGGGTACCTTCGCAGACTCTTCCTAATCCTGCATCCTGAAATCCTGCACCCCTGGGTGACAGTAATTGAATCGAGGGTACTGTTCTTATATTCCTTATAAGCTTTAGATTTCGAAAACACTTAAAATAAATAGCGAAAAACAATAAATAGCGTATTGCAGAATGTTTTTACAGAATCACATCTGCGTCATGATTGCGAGATCCCTTGATAGCGCTATTTGTGAAGTCTTATCACTTCGTCATACTGCATACGGCCGAGACAAATATTTATTGTTTTTCTGCTTTATTTGCTGTAAACAATATTCAGTAGCGTCAAATCCATTTATGCAACTATATAGCAAGGATTAACTTGACACACTCATATGGATTAAGTATATATCATAGTTGAATCTTAAATCTTTGGCATTTTTAACTGACTTCAACAAGGTGGGCGTTCCAAGTAACACAATAACTTTTTATTTGGTTTATTGGGTAATGATAGTAATAGCGATTACTTGGCAGTTGGCACTGACTTCAAAATTATAAAATAATTATTAATATTTTCTATATATTTCTATATACAATCAAAATACGCCTTGCCTTGTGCGAAAAAAATATCTTTTGCTGTTTTTATTGGTTTAAAGTCAGTTTTTTTTGTTAAAATTTTCTTTGTGATATAAAAATGAATCACCAAACGTATTGTTAAGTGGATAAATAGATAACAGTTGAACCTAAATTTCTTTTTTATTATGTTCCTTGACGTACGAGGTTGGTTCTTAAGCAGATAAAGGGTAGGTGGAGACTATAAGGTAATATGTAGGATAGGTATAGCGTGAACGAAGTCGCGTAGGGACAGCTAGATCTTATCAAAAATCATGATGACAATATGGATCGGTTTTATTTGGTAGAATATCATAAACTCAAAAACAAATAATTTGCACTGTCATTCCAGCGATATAAAATATTTGTGAACTAAATTTTAATTTGGAACAAGAAAGTGAAAAGATAAGACCTAAAGATATGAATTTAGTTATATAAATATTGTAAGTATAGTTCGGGAAAACACTATGAAGGGATGGAGCAATATATTGTTTGTTTTAACGAGCTATATAATAATAACCACCATATGTAGCTTGTTCAATGTTTTACTTTGGCTTTGACTTTGATTTCGTGCACATTAAGTTCTGGTTGAGGTCGATGTTTGGCTGTGGTATTGGAAGCACGTGTTGCTGATTGCCACAACCAAATATCGACCCTCAAACTTGTTTTATCTATATACAACTAGACATTGGCAAATTTGTGGTAACTGCCATTAACCAAGAAGAAAAAGAAGTTCTGGTTCAAACGGTATTAACGACCCGGGGATGGGGGGTCACCCGGGGATATGTGGGGCTCCCGAACGCTCAACGCCGACGCTAGTCGCCGACGAATCCCTGGTATACCCACCAAAAATACTGCGGATTGCCTTTAACCATTTTCCAGACAGGAGTGTCTCGGATCTTTCTAGCACAACGGACACAACGTGTTATGGGACCATGCATTCAACTTTACAAATCAATTGTACCCAATTATCTTGATCATTTAACAAGCAATGTATTTCAATTAACCATCAACCAGGTTTTTTTTTTTCTGATTATAACTGATGCATTGTTAAGATATAGTTTGTAATACGTCTAGCCTGATATTTAACGTGAAAATTGTGTGAGGATGTATCTGGAATGTACAGCACTTGGCAATGACAGGAAATTCTGGATGTAGTCTATTTTTTTGAGGTGGGAAATACCCAGGATTTGTGAGTACTATAATATACTCCACCTCAAAAAGTCTAGTCTACTCCCCATGGGCCTCATAGGAAAGACAAAATTAACGAATCTAGGAGATACAAGTTGCGTCCAGCGGTTTCAGCTTCATTTATGCATGAATATATAGACTTAAACCTAGGAAGGCTTATGGGTCACTCTATGTGGTTTTAAAGGTTTTAAAGCATACATGGACAGACAGAAAAAAGCTACTTTGTTTTATACTATTTACCTAATGATTGTAATCCATATTAATATAGGCTACTTTTTAACTTGAAAAAAAGGGTTATAAGGGTGGAAGGGGTGTCAAAGTTTATATGAAAGTCCACGCGGACGGAGTCGCGGGCAACAGCTAATGTCGTATCGTCGTTTTAATTACGGCGCCAGGGTACTTGGGTTTTACCTTCACAATAAGATTTATTTGCAGAATAGCTGTTATCAAAACTGGTAACCCAGCGAGCAGAATACAACGAAATCGTTTATTTGTTACATTTTCTCAGAAATATTACCTACTTTAATGTTTTTACCTAATAAAATATTTTAGTCATCATTTTTATCTTTCAACTAGCTTTGACCCGTTGATCTGTCCGTAACTACCTCACATATTTGACCTTATTTTTAATGCCTTATAGCAGTCCTTTTGAATGTAGATTTTTAAATTTACAAACAGTTATTAAGAACCATAGATTAAAGACTGTTTTTATTCTAACGTCAAATCTTAAAAAAGTTTAGAAATTGCCACGTCCAAAAAAAGATTTTCTTGCTTTTTATCGTATATGTATGTCGATCATACTAATTATTATCTTTGTAAATAATACGTGATTATGTTAAAGAAAATGGTCAGATTGTCAGATTTTCCACAAGATGGTCAGACGTTCTTACATCTGACCAAAGCGGCCGACGGAATGTTTATATTTTGAATGTCTTATATTTCAAATAATTTAAAAAATAAGAAAAAAATCACTTAAGTTGAATAAAAATATTTTGAATATAAAAAGGCATTGGTTTCAAATATATTTTGCAATAAACCTATAAACGGAGGGGATTTTTATAATCAGACATATTCTTCGAAGGCTACATATAATGTAATCTATATTGAATGGTCAATAATATTGCACACATATTACTTTACAATGTAGAGACCATATCATGAAATTATATTTTTCATGGTTACAAAATGTTTTATTCTAGAAAATCTCAAATTTTAAACACAATTCAATTTTCTTTTTTATCCGTTCCCGGACGAATAATTTCAAAATTTGAAATCGAATGGAATACCAAAATGGCGGACGCTCTGCGCGCCTTTTTGTCCGTTAATAGTCTTTTCTAAAAAAGATTTCTTTATTTTTTTGCAAGGCTTAAAGCCTTTTTCGACTGAAAAAGTATAACTAAAGACGTGGCTGTATGGGCTCAGTCCCTTTGCCTTCCCACTAATGGGAGAATTAAACTAAAGAAAGAATTGAAATCGAATGTTTGGATTGTCATTTGTTTTTGCAGCATCGATGGAAATGCAATTCAAAATTGGAACGAGCCTCGCAAAACTAAACGTTTCCGTCGTCTCGCTAAGTAATAAGTTGGTACAATCAGCGCTATCAACTGTTATCGGCCGAAGAGGGGATACGATTTGGCTGGCTTATATTCGTGATTCCGCCTCAGTCTCGATCAGTAGCGAACGAACGCGGACGTTCAATATGTGTAATGTGTGTACCCGTGATACGGTGGCGCCGATACCGGCCCCGGTCAAGCCCAACAGAGCGTTGGAGAGAATGAAGAAGAAGCACAATATAGTCACGGACCCCAGCAATGAGGAGAAGCAGAACGAAGTGGCCTACCAGCCCGATTTACTCGCTGTCTCCACGCAGTTGTCAAAAGTGGCATACGATGTGTTCAAGGAGGCGATGGTGCGTCTACAGGAGACCAAGGCTTATGTGTAAGTTTTTTTTTTTATTTTCTTCACGGCCAGCGTTTGAAATGTGACGATATTAAACCTTTTTATTACAGCACCTGTTTAGAAGTTTCTATGCAATAGAAAGTTTATCAGAACTGTTTTTAAAGCATCCATATTTTTTGTGTTTTTTTTTTGTTGTGCCATACGTTATATAATTAGAAGTTTTTTTTTTATTTAAATTAAGAACGAAATATTGCTTTTTACGTTAAATGGAACGTCTTCAACAAAACATATAAAACGATCGGAAATAATACGCAAGATTTGACGTATTCGACTGCGAGCTATACGTCTACAAAAGTAAAGTCGAAGTGACGTAAGTCCTCGTAGGAAAGTGTAAATGACCCTGATAGTGTTTGTGTGGAGACGAAGTTCAAATAATTCAATAGATATTAATTAACATCTAATTAAATGATAATAAACCCTTCACGGATAAATCACGTTCGCACGGGTCAAATGACTTGTCATTTCCTTGTGACAATTATTAAATCATATGAAATTCATCTTATTTATTAGCATTAAGGCATAAAGGCATTGTAGGAAAATACTTTAATATACACATGCATAAAAGAATATCGGGTTATCAACAGTACTCGTAAGTCGTAACCCGAAAACTACTTTACCGATTTTCAATGATTTTTTATTAATATGATAAGGTATTTATTTATTATTCCCGATAGCAGTGACATTGCTATTTTAATTTAAAACAATTGGATTACGTGAAACTGAAGAACAGTTTTAAAATGTAGTTTTATACCAGTTTAACACAAGTTCGGGAGCCTATGGGTTCATAGACTTATATGTATTTAATCTTATACTTAAATAAAGAAGTATTATTTATTTTATTATTAATACATTAGCAACTTATCAGCGATTTCTCTCAGACTCCATCGTGTACTGGAGCAAACAGAGGTATTTAAATATTATTAACTAGTCATCACTTTTACGATCTTTACTTAGCAAACTAATTAAAATTAACTCAAGCAAACAACTAAATATCTATATTTTAACAGTGCACTGTAAATAATTAATTAGACGCCATTGTTTAGAGTTGCAACATAATGTACAACAGTTCACATAATTGAACTCCTATGGTATTGGTTTAGTTAAGGTCTTAACAGCATATTGTTTTCCGCGCGTTAAATAAATGTAAATTAGGGCATTTATTTTAATGTTAAAATAATTAATTAATTATTGTTCACGGAAATCTGGCCGTGTGTATGTGTGTATGATGTTTTGTTTAATGATTTCTATTTTAACTCTTAACACGACACATAGCTACCACATTATATATACCCGAATTATTGGTTATCAAAACCTTTTAAATCCGATATTAATTTTTGTTTTTTGATATTTTAAATATAAATAAAAAAGTTCACTATCTCTTCTCTTCTTTCGTTATTCATTAGTAGAATATTTATTTGTAGACCATTTACATTTATCTGATTCGGGATTTAGCATCCTAATATCGGTGTATCACGAATATGTTGCCGACTTTTGAAAGAAGACTTAATTTTAATTTAACGATCGAGTAGTAAGACTAAAATAAAACAACGTGCTTTTTCAAGATCTGTAATTTGCATTTACAACAGAGACGTACAATTTAAACTTAAAAATGTTTACTTAAAATTAGTTAATAATATCATTGGTGGCAATATAATTAAAAGTATTTATTTACTGAAGTTTGAACAAGTCATTTAGATCCCATCAAAAACAATACTTGTCAAAAAAACCAAGTCTCCCA
>JADANM010006098.1:1090659-1101335 GCA_026213755.1 Eurema hecabe
GTATGCATTGAATAATGATATGAGTAGATAGTAAGTATAAGGACTATTGTTGTTACAAAAAGTGAACTCACTCGAATAGTGGTTTAAAAAAAAAAGTTATAGCCAGCTTACAAAAAGTGGGGCATCTATCCCACTTTTACTATATGGTAAAAAATAAGACCTCGTCAGGTAATTAAGACGATACAACACATTCAGGGTTCAAAAGCTGCCATTTAAAAGACATTCTCTTATACTGTTCGTATTTTTAATGTACTGATATTGTGACCTGATTACGACGAAAGTAAAAAATAAATAACTGTCCGAAATATATTAAGAGAAGACTAGAATCTCTTAATATATTTCTCTCTCTCTAATATATTTCTATCTTCTCTCTTGCACACTAGACTACTAATTTGTCTTCACAAATTTGTCACATACCTAGTGTGCAAGAGAGATAGCGCTCTATAAAACTAAAATAAGCTTATGTTCTCTTTTGAACTATCGAACTATCCTCAGTAGGTAGAGTAGACAATATTATTTTTAGCGATATTACTTCAAATCAGTCTTGTATGTCTTTGTGTCACAATTTCAAGAGAAAATCAAGACAATACAATACCACAAAATTGTGCAATACATTGTGATATTGCAAACGTGATATTCAGTGTTCGTCAATAGAAATGAATAGCACATTATCACGGCACTTTGCAACATGGTGATAAGGAATTGAACAAATTGAATTATGAAAGCGTGTCCGTGTTTATGTAGATGGCTCGTGTATCGGCGTCATTTGTTGGATCTATTTGTTATGTGAGAATTTCGGTGATGGTTGTTACCAAGCTGATTTAAAATTGTCTTTCGAGCTATCAGTCTTATGTATACATACTTATAGTCTTATGTATAACATCGACATCAACATCGTTTAACGTGACACAAGAACTTTCTTGACGCTAGTCGGGCACTCTTGTCATAGTGGTCGTGGTTGCACTGATGTGGTACATGGATAGGCTGGTTGATTTTTCGGTCGCGAGCTTTGTGCGTGAAAGAAAAACAAACATACAGACAGACAGACACACTTTCCCATTTTTTATATTAGTATGGATTAAAAGTAAATTACAATAAGTATGCCTTGACATATATCCAACGCCTATTCTCATTTAAGTCTCAATTTATAACATTATTTAGTTCAAACGCAATAACGCATACAAGAATGCAAACAGCGAACGTAAAATAAACAATTTTATTGTTACACATTGCCGACACGTTTCGCGATTTCATTTTAATAACATTGTAGTCTTGAAATATTTCTGTATATGTACCAACATAATTTAAAGAATACTGGCGTAGCAACCGCTTGCATTGTTCTGAATCGTGCTTACGATATTTTTTTAAGACTTAGCATATATACAAATTCTTCGTCTTCGAACCATTGGGGCCTTCAGACAGTCAGATATTTGAATGTTCGTCCTCCCTGGTTTGTCCATGTCTCTATCCAACCAGCGACGTATATTGCAAAGATATACAGAGACAGACAGACAGTGATAATAAATATGAGCCGATAGTTTCAATTATTATATTAAAAAAACTCATATGATTTAGTATAAACGATAATATATAATGTTACGTCTTGATGGAGCTACACATATAAAAGTAAAGATTACTTCAATATATTTATTTTATATACTGCAATAAAAAGCTCACAATGTATTGTGATGTAAGCGATTGAAAGATTAGGCTGACAAAAACGCCGCCATTGAAGCTTTTGACTTGACAAATTGTTTCCGAATACATTTAATCACTGTTAAGGAGAAGCATTGTAAATATACTCTTTATAATACAATTAAGTAGTTTTTTTATAATAGACTAGCTGTTGTCCGCGACTCCGTCCGCATAGACTTTCATATAAACTTTGACCGCCCCCCTCCCTTCCCCCATTATAACCCTTTTTCCAGAAAAAAGTAGCCTCTATGCCCCTAAGTACCCCATCGCGCATCCTTTTGGGGGTTGATTAAAAAAAAAGTAGCCCAAGTGTTTCCTCAGGCTCTAGACCATCTGTGTACCAAATTTCGTTGTAATCCGATCAGTAGTTTTAGCGTGTTGGAAAGACAGACAGACAGACAGAGTTACTTTCGCATTCATAATATTAGTGTGAATTAATAATAATAGTATCTCTTTAATAATAGTATATTCGGGAGTTTGTAACTTCGTAGGATCAATTAAGCTCAGGGCAGAGTCTGTGAAGATGTCCAGGACAGAACACAGTGGGGATTTGGTCGATAGAAGTCATATATATAATCCATGGTCTTTTCTCAAAGGCCCATGGACTTCATATGAGTATTTCCCCACTAATAAAAAAGGGTAATTAGCAATTAACGATATGGATAGGTGTGCTATATGTAACATCCACTTATTTATACGAGATAAGATGATCGATAAATATTTAGTTTTTTTTAAGTAAAACCTTAAAGTAAAACCTTAATTAAAGAAATCATATTAATAATATGACTGCATCAACATTATGTTTCGACATGAAATGCCAGTATTTAACAGGAAATTGTTTAATACGAAAATTCAGCAAAACAAAATCGTATTCCCCTTAACTAAGACCCACTGGGCTCAAAGTTTTTTCGACAACAATTACGATTCAACGCAATACAAATGAGAAATGCGAAAAATTACATTGCAATCTCCTTCGGAAGTTTTTGTATCAAGTTTCAAGTTCAATAACAGTTAGTAAGCTCAAACTCGTTTGTAACTTAAAAGGAAATATGAATTATTTATCTGTGCTGTCAAATTTCGATATAAAACTTTTTGGAATTTAAAATTATGGCAAGAAATTTTTTGTTATGGCAAGAAATTGAGCTCTAGTTTATTTAAGAATTATGTTATTTTAATTATTTTAAAAGCTATACTACAAACTGTTAAAAAACAAAAGTTTAAAGACTCCTACAAGACCGATATCTATACTAATATCATAAAGAAGTAAAGTTTGTGTGCTTGTTAAATTGTAAGGGGTAATCGCGGGATCTACTGAACCGATTTTAAAAATGTTTCACTATAAAGAATAGAAAGTCACATAATTGCTAAGAGTCATAGGCTATAAAAAAAGGATTGTTAACATTATGCCCAAAGAAGTGGGCACGGGTTAGCTAGTTGTTAATAAATAATTTTACCACAAAAATGCGGCCTTTCTAGATGATGTGGGCGTTTATTGATCAAGCTTTACACAAGGAAAACAACGGGGCACAGTTAGTTACAATATTTATAACCTATTTATATGAAAATCTTCATATAGGTAATATAAATTAGGTTACTTTATTACTTTTGAATGTAAATGACGTTTAAAATCTTAAATTCATTCAAAATTACCATTTTAATAGCAACTGTTAGAAAAAAAATATTTCTTAAACAGTTATAGGATGAATAATAAATTATTTAATAAAATGTTAATTGCTTAGTTTTTTAGGAGTCTATTTCGTTTGTGTTCCCGTGGCAATACGAGAACAAAAAGCATTATTTGTACTAATCAAGGGTATGGTGGTATTTTTTAGTTTATTTACTATCTATATTATATTTTCATGATTAATTATTTAAAAATGAAAATCGCCTGAATATCGGTTGCGTAGTTTTATAAATTTAATTCTATTATACATAGACATAGACATCTACTATGTAATGAAGAAAAATGGAACTACAGACTCCTTGAACTCACTTGATACGACACTTGTCTTAAACAGACAATTTGATCTAAAATTGTGTCAAGACGTCTTTATCGCTAGACGATTACTTGAGCCCTTATCGCAATCATTATTAATTACAGATTACAACCAATCCACTTATAAACAAAATTATGGAAAATATAAAAAGACACAAACGTAGAGATATCCTATTATCACTATCAACTTTTATTACTGTATAATAATTTGTTTATTAATGATTAAATGTTCTTTACCCAATGCGGTAAGACGAAAACGATAGTTTTCAATAAAAACCCTGCCCGGAGTTGGGCTTTATAGCAAAGGTACATTGGCTATGGGCTGGCGTTACTTTCACCGTCAGGAGTGCGTCCAGCTCGTCTTCCCTCTTCATATTATAAAAAAAAATACAGCTGGCTCCTTAGTACTCTTATACATATAAGTAGGAAGGAAGTATTTGGCAAATATCTTTTATCAGTTTCCAACGTGCCCTGGCACGGTTCTAGTGAAACGATAACAGTACAACGGCGCAATTTCAGCCATGATTACAGTGACGTCAGCAACCCTCTTAACATTGAAATATAAAGTGGTTAGTCGATGTGTATCAATACCGTTCTTTAAACAGACTTGTTTGATAAATAGCTTAGTCATACAGTTTAGCATTAAAGCATCATTTAGGTTATTAGATGTATAGCATTAGACTGTTGCGATTAATAATGAGCATGTCTCTTAGATAACAAATAACAAGACTATGTAGATATAGTAGCAGTATTATAGGATTAAAGTTATGGTGTGGAAGCCAATTGTATCACACCTTAGTAGAAAACGTGCATTCCGACAAGAAACTCCAATAACTTTGCTCTCTTTAAATAATAAAAAGGTACGATAGTAGTTAATGTACCCAACCACAACAACCTAATTAAATGTTTACACGATAAGGGTTACAAAAATGAATTTCTAAAACAAAATAAGATATTTAAACATTTTTAACGTAACGTGATTTGTATGTGTTGTGTGTTTAACTGATATTTATGGCGCGAAATATCAATTTATTATTAACAATAATCCATAGTTAACATTTCTATGTTATCTGTCACGAAAATCGTAAACTTTTATGGAGGTAATTCAAAGATAAGAATTTACAAAATTAAATATTATGTAGAACAATTTTATTTTATTCATTCTTGATATTTAACGTAAGTTATCCACGCCATGCGGCTTTGCTTACTTTCACTCCCTTCCCGGGATAAAAGTATTTATTCAATTCCAGGATCGAACCTATCTGTATAACAAATTTAAGCTAATACTCACTAAAACCTTGCTCTTTCTTCACGCATCTGATAGGGTCACGGACACCTTTGCCCTCTTCAACATTATTATTTAGACCTAGTATTCTCGCTAACAATAAATGATATGAATCAAAGACAATTGCTTCTTATTGCTCCTATTCTCTTTTAACTGTTTGATAAATTGGTGTCGAGTTAAATAATTTATTACAACACATAGCTATTTAAAATAATTGTTATTTAAAGATAGGTATTTAGTTAGTATAATAATCATGAATACATAAAGAATATAGTAATATGTTGTAGCGAAAATAGTGGAAATTAATAAAACATACCTATGGTATGGATAATTTACTACGCTTTTTGTAATTTTGTAAATAAACGTCACGGCTACGTCACTAGACAATAATGTTGTGATCCTACAGTATTATGTGTAAACAATAATGCAAATGTCGTCTGTACATAATATGTTTATTTAATTGTCTCATTAGTTTGTATTGTGACGTGCCTATTTATGTTGTAAGTGTAACTGTTACTTTGTAATAGTAAGATCTTTACTTGTGTACCTTTCGTAGTATAGATATAGTATATAGTATAGATTTCGAAGTAAGGATATTTTTAATAATTAACAAATAATTTTGCACACTTTATGCTCCTTTTTTTATAAACAATTAACAACAGAACCTTCAACTAGGTAAAAAATGAAGGTTAAAATAGTTAGTAAGTTTTTGAAACCTGTCGAAAGGCTTGGATCATGCCCTTACGATATAACCCTATAACACGAAACTAAATTTTTACTTTTGTCCACAGCATTGCGACAAAGACCTCACAGCCGTTCCACATCGCCCTCGCAATACTGGTTGTCGTAGCCTGGTTGACACGCCCGGGCACCAGCGGCAACCTTCGCGGCTGGAAGGCACTCTACGTGGGCGCGGTTGCCACCCACCTCGGCGCGCAGATTTGGATGACTCTTGTCTCCGGTAAGTGTTATATAACTTGCATACTTTGCTTGATTTATGACACGAGTTTTGGATTAAGAAAGAGAAACATGAAGAAAATATATATTTTGGTAACTTTGTAGCTGCTACCTTCTATCCTTCGCGCTTATACTAATGATTCGAGGCGATATCGATGTCGCAGGCGGATTGTATAATCCGCTGTATTACATTACGGCTAGCCGTTTTACAAAGCGACATGAAAACATTTGCTTCAATATTATAAAATTTCTGTTAAATCATTTCTGCGTACCTTCTAAGTGAAAATACGTACATTCCTTTTTACGACTTCATACCTTTTAGTATGAAGTCGGTTTATTTTTGTTAAAATTATTTTTTTAGCATAAAACGTTTGGAAGCACGGAAAAGCATGGATTTACGGATATAATTCGACATAATTTTTTTTTTTTGAAAGCAGATATTCCGAACTAAATAGATGTTAGAGATGTCGTACTTCGTAAATTGACTCTAAGTCGATCGTCCCACTTATTATATTGGCCTCAAATAAGCCCGCATGTTTTAAATAGGGTCACCCGATTTTCTATTACTCATTGTTAAATATGGCGTTATTATAATATGGTCCTTATTATATTACATTTTTGTCACTAAAGATTAAATTATTATTAAACGATTTAAAAACTCGAACTGTAAAAAATCCTGTAAAATTCTCAATGATCAAACACTCAGATATACTTAAAATTTATACATTATTAAATATTACTGAAGAGATTAATTCTGTAACTAAGGGTCGAATTTTGAAATATTTTATAACGTCTACATTCATACGAAATACTTTAAGTACCTAAAGAAGGGTACGTAAAACAAACCACTACGCGCGGTACGTCTTTATTTTTCTTAAAAATGCAATACGGCAAGTTAACGATCACAAAAGGAAGATAATTTAAATTAGTATTTACAGTCCGTGTGGGGTCGCTTCCCAGAACTACCTGTGTTAATATGTACAGTACACAACGGTCTGTTATCCACATGACACATCCGAGTGAGAAAGAGACTAACAGCTAATTTTAACTTTATAGAGCGTTATCTCTTTCACACACAATAGTTCTCAGTCGATGTCACTCTTGGAGTTTTGATAGAGCGAGTAAGATCAAGCTAATATTGACTTTATAGGGTGTTATCTCTGTCACAGACAATTTTTCCCAGTTCATGTTACTCTTCATAGAGTAGTCGTGGTCATCACTTAGGTAGTATTCGTAGTGGTTCGTAAGCTTTACAACCCACCTCATTCCTCCCTCATGGCCGTCTTCTTCGTGTATTGGTGGTAAATGTATTGTAATACCATGACGATTCAAAAGTGTTACTACATGTAGCCTACTTGAATAAAGATACTTTTGACTTTGACTTTGGCATTCGTGACGAAATCGTTTGTTTAATGTCGTTTTAGCTAGACACTGAACGTTCGTGTGTTGTACGAAAGAAATAACACTACAAATCTGAAATAAGCAAAGGGTCTCTTTCTATACGTCAATGTATAATATTTCCCGCCAGCTTTTGTTCTCTGTATTCTGTGGTAAGAATGAATGTTTTATCTGTGGTCAAACACGATATAGTAACTGCAGATTGCATTCATTTCAGTTTATGATCTGTAGGTAATTTACATTTAAATTAACATGGAAATGAAAATACATTTGTTAATATAATTTTCTGAACGTTTATTGTACAGTTAAGAATGTTTTCATTTAAAAGAATATGATTTTAAAACATTGCATGGATATTTAGACTTATCGGCTTACAAAAGAAAATGTATAGTTTTAAAAAATCAATTAAAGATATTTTTAAGCGCAAACTTAGACACAGATAATTAATGTTATAAACAATAACCTCACAGATTATATAAACCTTTATAGATATAAAAGCAGGAACCGAACTACCAATATTCCCCTTCAGGCAATTGTTTTGTCGTGAATATTTTTCCTTGTTATATTAATTCGACCTTCATACAAAATCATTGAGGTCGTTGCTTCACAAAATGTACTTATGAACAAGACTTTCTATTTTAGATAAAGTAAAATAACCTTTATGCTTTTAATTTTGCATTAGGTATAGATAAAAAATAATAGTGACGTTTCATTTTTTTAATGTTTCATTATCGTTTTTAATTGTCTATGTATATTTTTAAAGTGTACGTATATTTTTATAAGTTATAACGATACACCGAGAAAAATTTAGATTGATATAATCAATTAATTAGGTACTATTAATATATTTTTAAGGAGTAAAATCTATTTTCATTTTCTAATCTATTTTCTAACCTAACGCGCTAAAAATATAACCTCAAAAATGGAATCAATGTAACTTATAAAGTTATAGCTTACTAGCGACCAGTCCCGGCTTCGCTCGCATATATAATGCATGTATTATAGATATAAACCTTCCTTGAATCACTCTATTAAAAAAAGAAAATATTTATATTTGTTCTATATCTATAATTTCAAGGTTCAAAATCGTATGTGTATCTTCAGTAAATTCATACTATTCTCTACAAATATTTCCTTTAAAATATAATTACAAGTTAACCTTTCTGATAATGTCTTTAAATAACATAAAATAAACAATATACAAATATTTATATAATATAATGAATACTCGATGTTTCCTGCTTCCTATTTCCTCTTGTTAACGAAGATGACGCTAAGCGGCTAATGTGTGAATATTATAATAATATTAGCACTATCGTAAAATGTGTTTGTTTTATGACTATGTTAAGTATTATATATAAGATATCATTATTATTACATAGTATACTTAAAACAAAGTCGCTTTCTTCTTTTCTACGCAACCGATTTCTATGCGTTTTTTTAGTAGATAGAGTGATTCAATACTACATGTTGCCCGCGACTCCATCCGCGTGGACTTCATATAAACTTTAACTCCCCCCTTATAAAGTTTTCATTATTTTTAAGATGTTTTCTGCTATTCGGGGCGGGGACCAATACAACGAACCAAAAACTGTGAAAATTGGTCTAGCGGATCTCGGGGTATAAGTGTTGAAACAAGCCCGTCTTTTATATATTTAGATGTATAAAACATGCATAAATGAGGGTGAAAACGGGAGTCGTGGCTAGTATATAGTATATTTTATATAAAGCGATACGCAACGTAGACGGATTTTTTTTTTGGTTTATCAAAACAGTGAGAGATAAAGAGAATTAGATTGTTTTTCGTAAACACTTGAAAAGTGGAAAATTTGTCACGTCTATTTTTGTTTCCTGATTTCCTGTTTACAAGTTTTTAACGTTACTAATACAATACTAATATACTTAAAAAATAAATATAAATAAATAAATAAATATTTTCAGGACATTTTTACACAGCGCCATCTAGTTCCAAGCTAAGCCGAAGCTTGTGTTATGGCAACTAGATAACGGAATAAATTACATATACATACTTTTCTTTTGTAAATACATACATACAATACATAGCAATACCCAGACCCCAGAAAAATACAAGTGTACAATTACAAATATATTTTTCCGGTGTGGGGATCGAACCCACGACCCTTCGCGCAGAAAGCAGTTGTGTTACCACTGTGCCAAGCGGTCGTCAAAACAAAACACTTCAGTCGTTTTGCAACTTTTATTTTATTGTTATTGAAATAATTACAAATACGTACCTACCAATTACCAGCATGAATTCGATTTGCATATAAGACGTTTTGTATTTTAATTTCTTATCGCGTTTTGTAAAAGACTACCATTCGCTTTCAAATCGCATTTCTAGTTCCTTTATCTTGACACATTTTTAAAATTGATTCCCTCCTGCAAATCGCCCTGTATTGGTCGCGTCACGAATCTTTAAAGCTGAACGAAACCTGCGCAGAAGTCAAAATAAGGTATCGAGGTAACGGCGCGGCGCGCGGGGCGCGTGATCGTCGGGTGCGCGAGCGTTTATTGGTTGTCCCAGTCGTGTTGTCTTTCCGCACCAATACGTCAATTACGAGCGCGATTCTACCGATGCGCAGCTATTCTCGTCCAGCGCTGAACATAAATGACGCGTACTATACCGCTAGTTCTTTTTTTTAATCTTCTATCTCTCTCGCAGGTATAGTGCTGTACTTCTCTCTCCCACGTCACGAGTTCGGCCGAGTGCAGACGGTCCTGTTCCCCGTCTACTACGCTTTCAACGCCGGCGTGAGCCTACTAGCTGTGTTGGCTTACTTCCGCACGCAATGCTTGACGCACTTCGTCAACACGTCCTGGGTACAGGTAAGATTCCCCCCTTTTTAATAAAAAAAAAATGTTAATTATAAGTCTGTAATAATGCTACTGACGTCGATTTAAGTGAACAATCTAAAAATAACTCGACTAAAATGACAGACTCTAAAATTTCTAAATGACAGTTATGTATTCACATAAATCATAAATCATAGACTAAAAATAACTGTCATGGCGCTCTTTCCTACCTCAATTCACTCTCAATTAATGAACTTTCATTTATGGACAGCTTATAACCGTAAGTCATTCGAATACAATATTTGTTATAACTACAGCAAGATCTTCCCCAAAGAACATTACCGTATAATGAATAAATAACTACGTATCGTATTTCCTTAATTCACAGTTTATACGAAAATTACATGCTTTTAAACGGTCCATTAATCATGTCAAAAACATTTCCTTTTTTGCTGACGTTACCGAGCTCGGCGCCAGCTAACCTTGCACTTTTCGTGGTGACCTCAATTATCTCTTACTTAGCGAATTAAC
>JADANM010006098.1:1115770-1157861 GCA_026213755.1 Eurema hecabe
CATTGTGGTAAATAAAATTTATTATTTTTATAGTACAAATTCAAATATTAAAATTTGTTGAAATATAGAAATCATAAAAAAACACTGGCCCAATTTTCAACATAAATAAATGACTCCTCAAGGCACAGTTAACTACTTAGACATACTAAAGAATGTTTTTGATCTTTTTTTTTTTCTAGACAGAACATTGTTATATCGTCACATACTAGTTTAATCATTGTAAATACATATACAAAATTCTTTATCACTCATCACATCCGCATCCCACAACGTTTTAGACCTTTCTAGAACACAAGTTTGAGTTAGTTTTGACGACCGCTTGGCGCAGTGGTAGCACAACTGCTTTCTGCGCGAAGGGTCGTTGGTTCCATTCCCACACCGGAAAAATATATTTGTAATTTATATTTGTATTTTTCTGGGGTCTGGGTGTTGCTATTTATTGTATGTATATATTTACAAAAGAAAAGTATGTATATGTAATTTATTCCGTTATCTAGTTGCCATAACACAAGCTTCGGCTTAGCTTTGAACTAGATGGCGCTGTGTATAAATGTCCTGAAAATATTTATATCTATTTATTTAAGTTCCGTAGAACCTTCCAGAACATTCCACTTGGCTCACCTGTCCCGAGGTCCTGGCCGCGTTGCCGTGCTGTATCAGCTTGAGCACCTCGTCCACGTTGTCCACCACCTTCTCCGTGAGCCCCACGATCTGCACCTGCTGCTTGCCGTCCTCCAGCACTCGTAGCTTCGCCTTGTCCGCCAGGAGGTCGAACACCTGGAAATTTGTTTTTTTCTTATAGCTTATGTTAGACAGTAGTATAGTTGTAATTTGCTATGGTAGTGTCGTATCGGCTATTAGTTTAAAAACTTAAAGTGCAAGTATTTAATATAACAGTAAAAAACACACAGGATACCATATGGGAAACAACATAGATTATATAAACAACAAAAGTAAATTCTTTTTAAATTTAAAATGGGACGTGAATAAGCTTTCACGTACATATATCGGGATATAAGCATAATTTACTAAATTAAAAACTAACCAGTGTTTCTGATACAAGTCGTGATTTTTATTCAATCACCTTTTTTTAAATAAATGTATAGTTTATAATATATAGTTTTGTTTTATTATACAATGTGACAGATGCAGTATAGTTGCAGGTGTGTGAGACAGAGAGTGAGAGTGAGAGAGAGAGCGCACCTTGCCGGAGTAGATCTCGAAGAAGGAGGCGGAGACGATGAGGTTGAGCGGCTTGTACTTGGCGGAGCGTAGGTACGCGAACACGTCGCGCGCCGCCATCGCGTAGATGCCCTTCTTGCAGTCCTGCATCTTGCCCTGCCGACACAACCTCATTGTTCTTTTCTTTCTTATATTATGGCATAAGCGTCTAGCTTTTTGCCAATGTCAATGTAATAAGAGGCAACGTGGTAAAAGTCGATATGAGTCAAGTAAAATCGTCATCAAGTCGTCTTTAGTCGAGTCGGTCAGTCGTTTCGTTCTGCCCTTCGTAAAGTGATAGTGAGCTTTACGAAGAACCTCGACGAAACGAGCAATCGGAACGGCGCTACTAAGCGCTCTCGAATGAATTCTTCATTTCTTGGACACTTATTAGCTAGTTTACTGCATGATACACTATCACAATCAAACATTAAATCACTGTATGCACCAAAAAAGAAATATTCAATCGAGATTACATATAGACGCCACAAGATTCCCTAGAGATACCGATAGTTAGAGAGAGACATTCGGCTAGCATCGGCTTAGTTCTTGTCTCTTTTGCACATACGCCAAACGTTATTACGATACCTAATACAGATTAATTAGCACAGATCATATTTAAAGAATCCAATTCAGTTCGAAACGTAAATGGATAATTATTTTAAAACATGTCGCACAAATAAAGTTCTTTATTAATTTAATAATTAATAAAAAAAAAAACCTTTAAAAATTACAATTTATTACATGTCAATATTATACTTATAATTAGTTTTCACACTACTTCCGTATACTATAAATAAAAATAAATAAAAATACATATCTATACTAATATATAAAGCTGAAGAGTATGTTTGTTTGTTTGGAACGCGCTAATCTCAGGTTCTACTGGTGCGAATTGAAAAATTATTTTTTTATTGAATTGATCATTTATCGAGGAAGGCTTTAGGCTGTATAACATCACGCTACGACTAAAAAGAGGAAAATATGGAAAAAACGGGGAAAATTATTTATCTTTGAGGGCGTCCTTCGCGTGCGCTGCGAAAACGGTTCAAGATACAAAAATAATATGTATGAAAGAATTATTTTTCTTTAAGTGATCTAAAAAAAAGTCCGCGACAGTATATTATGTCTATCTTGTAAGATTGACTCACTATAACATAATAATAGAAATAGATCCGACGGGGACGAAGTCGCGAGCAACAGCTAGTACAGATATGATACCTGGAAGTCCCCGCCCATGGTGTGCGTCTTGCCCGAGCCGGTCTGTCCGTACGCGAAGCACGTGGCCATGCCGCCCTCGAATATCGTCTGCACCAGCGGCTTCGCTGTGTATCTGCCCACACACACACACACACGTACAAATAACTACACACATGCACGCAAGTACGCATGTACAGTACGCGTCACGAATCTTTAGCGCTGAACGAAACCTGCGCAGAAGTCAAAAAATAAGGTATCGAGGGGACGGCGCGTGATCGTCGGGTGCGCGAGCGTTGATTGGTTGTCCCAGTCGCGTTGTCTTTGAGCACCAATACTTCAATTACGAGCGCGATTCTACCGATGCGCAGCTATTCTCGTCCAGCGCTAAACATAAATGACGCGTACTATACGCACGCACGCACGTACTGACTACCCTATGATTTTGTCTATTTTAATTGATAAAAAAAATTTAAAAGCAAAAATATAAACTCGGCTTATAAATGAGATATGCAGATTTAACTTCAATCTGCTATATGAGTCAAAGTTGAAATACTATTTACTATAGATAACACTGATAAATTGATACTACGTATTAAAGTCTAGCATTAGAACAGGTGGACTTACGGGACCATAAGATAAATTTAATAAACATGACTTTAACAACACAGATTAAATAACCTCATCTCAATATTTAACGCCACACAGATAACAAATAAAAAAAAAACATAAATTTGCAGTGTCACTTACTTATAAACAACCTCATTGGTGCAGGAGTCATCGAAGGCGTAGTCGAAGCGAAACTTCTGATTCTCCAAGTATTTAGTCAAGTCCACTTTGTTCTTGGGCTCGTGCACGATCATCTGGTCCTTCGTGGGCACACTGATCACGTCCACCTGGTGACAATTTTACATTTATTTATTCAAAAACGCTTTTTTAAACTACGACAAATAGCACACTGCCTTGATTGGTTGATTTTGACAGTTATCCAACCAATCAGAGCGAGTGATCATGAATGTTGAATCATTACGCGTGTTTTCGGTAAGTTTACAAACTTGCGAAAATGTGGTCGTAAAATAATACAATTTATCTCTCGTTTAGAATCCTACAAAGGTTTACAAATTTCCTAGGAAATTTATAAATTCGCTGTTCTTGTTATTTTCCGATGACATATATATTATTTTTCCTTTATGTTCCTATCCACGTAATACCAGACATAGGACCATTTATCAAGTCCTTTATGGAGATTAAAGGATTGTCTAAAATCCTCGCCTTTATCCTTTTACAAAGGTCGACAACGAATTCGTGAAACATTTAGTTTTGCGACTGCTACATCCTTCTTTACCTTACCTCTTTAGTAGTAAATATAAGGCATTCGTTGCAAAGACTGCGAAGGTGTCCGGGATCCCTACCCTCTACCCCAACGGTAGGAAATGAAATGAAATTTTATTCTGAATAGATTTGAATCAAATACCTTCAGAAAGTCTACATGGTGCCTACCACCGGTTCGGGAACTAACCCGGCGACAAGAACCGGCTTAAGAAACTCGCACGGGTCCCACACTTTTTACCAAAAAAGGGGGGAAAAAATCATCTTTTAAAATATACAAAATTTACAATTCTGTAACTTAACATAAGTATATGTCGGAGACTGGATATCTGGACGTCAAATAGAACCTATTTGGGCGTATTCAGACATTCAATTGGCAATCGATAAAGAATACATTTTAAAAAGATAACTGTCAAGATGCAGAATTTAGAAGGGATTCTAGATTTGGGAGTTGAAGCAGAGACGACGATGCGGTTGGCCAATTGAAGACTGACTTCGCCGCGTTCGTTGTCGAGAGCCTGGTGTCGCCCACGATATGAAGAAAGCCCGTGCCATCCTCGTTTTATATATTAAATACTTAATACATTGTGAAGTCCGACATAACCCCGAGGTCCTTGAGAGGACTTGCCCACTACAAATGAACCCCTGACATTCAGAAGCACCGACCTCCTTCTTGGTGATCTCCTTCTTGTTGAGCGGGCGCTTGCGCACGCAGACGGTGATCTGGTGGTCCTCGACGGGCTCGCTGCCCACGAGCGGCCGGAACTCGATGCTGCTCTGGTACTCGCGGATCATCGCCAGGAACTCCCAGTTCGGGTTGCCCGGGTCCATGTTCATCAGCGCCTCCTGGGGACGCGCAGGCACCGATGTCAGTGTATACGAGTATGTACTCACACGAGCACACCGATATACTCATACATGCAATGGCGGACAGTGGAAAGGAAAAATAGAATAATAATAGTCAAAGTATGCTGTTACAAAAATTAAAGAGTCTCTTAAAACCAAACACGCCTGAGTCCGTTATATTTATCAAAATATGAAAATTTTCTTATTAGTATCCGAATGTTATTGAACTTATTAGCAAATTTATCAAAAAATATTACTTTATAATTACAGAGAGTATAGGATATACCGACTTGTATAATAAACACAACAGAAGTTTTTTATTTTTTAAAATTCTCCGTTAGGTTTGTCTGTCCGCCATAGATTATATGGATATAAAATCAATCATCAAAATCTAATTTACGGATCTTCATATATCAATAGGTGGAATTCCTACACTTTACCTTTGTAATTTTTAATAGTGTAGTATCGTTATCGTAAGTCTAGTATATCTAGTATACACCTGCTCGGTAGCCCCGACCCACCTTCTCCTCCTTGAGCTCGGCCTGTCGCTGGCGGCGCTTCTCGCGGTTCTCCTTGAGGCGCTCCACCTCCTTGACCACGTTGGAGCGCCGCACCGCGCCCGACGCCACCGCGTGCGGCACCGACACCGTGCTGGCCACCGCGCCCACCCCGCCCACCCCGCCCACCCCGCCCGCGCGCGCCATCGACACCGCCGGGTTGAACTACAACATTATACCAGTAGATAGTTCATAAGATGGCAATAGATACCACAGTTTTAATGATACTGGCGGGATGATAAAAAATAGTAAAGACCACAATCCTTTGTATACTGGCGGATTGATCTGCCAATCATAACATCTGCCAACATTATACAAACAGATCGGAAATAAGGTACCAGTAGATACCACACTTATTACTACAGATAGACAACTTTCTCAAACACTTTTACTCTCATAATATTAAGTAATTCAACAAATATTAAAGTGGGTGGCAATTGGCTACGATAACAAAAAAAATGGGGATCTTCATTCTACACTAACGTACAACTTTTAATGCAATCCTAGAAACGAAAGTGATGAAATTTATTGTAGCAAAAATGATTATTATTATTAATTACATTTATTCTTATATACCTTAAAACCAATAGATTTGTTGTGATCATAAATCGAATTTTAATTCTATACTAATAACTACAACTACAGAAACAAACACCTCTTTAATATGCTGCATTCGTTTAGTAGTGTTCCCGTACGGGTTGTGCACTACGGAAGCGGCACTGGGCGTGCTGCCCGAGCGAGATCTGCCGCCTGACGCTGGCGCCTAGACAGGAAGGAATAAGGAGAGGAATCAGGGTGGAGGAGGTAAGGTAAGGAAAATTGCATGTTACTAATAAGGCATCTTCCTATCAGCTGCTAGTTCTTTGTAAAAGCTGCTTTTCGAACCGTGAAAAATATTTCTTTTGTAAAAGCATGGGCATGACGATTCATATACATGTTACTATAATTCACATACACATAGTCTAGTTGAATAAAGTTTAACTTTGACTTTGCAATTATAACTGTTAGTGATGTTAGGGCTTATTCTTATGCTCGTCCAATCGAACGATTGACCTCCTATACATATAGAATCTGGAAAAAATATCATAAGCGCGATTCAGGGGACGCTCACCTGCTGTGTAACTCTAATGTTGGTCTGCGGCTGCGGCTGCGGCTGCGGCGCGGGCTGCGGCGGCGGCACGTTCTCGGCGCCGCGCCGCCCCGTCGTGTCGCCGCCGTGCCCGTTCGTGTACGCACCGCCCACGTTTGACACCCGCATCTGGTTGTTGCGGGTCACCCTCGCTGGCGCTACAAAGTTACATTATTCTTAACATATTGAGCTGGACTTGTCCGAGAATACTTTCAGACTACAATATTTGAAAACAGGCCATGCAGGCAGGTCTCTAAAGCGGAACTATAACCTCATCACATTGAATATTAAAACAAACGGTCAATAACTCGTTAGTGAAAGTGTCATAATGCTAAACTATATCACATAATGTAGAACTTTAAAAATAAAAAGAAATTATTATACATACAGACGAATTGAGAACCTCCTCCTTTGTTGAAGTCGGTTAAAAATAACAAAAAATAATTGATCGGATGACATCGCTACAAAGTAGGTCGATTACCTAACATCATTATAGCAGCTAATTAATAGAACAATGCAAAGTAAACTGTGCGAGAAGCCATCGAGTGTAACGAGTGCGTTAGCGGCCGACGTCTTACGTGACTTCGGCTTCTCCTCCTCGTCTTCAGAAGGCTTGGCCTTCTTCTCGAAGCCATCAGCCTCTAGAGGAGCGCCGGGAACAGCTGAGTCAGCGACTCGCCGGCGACAGTACAACCACGAACAACACATTTGGCAAACTTGGTCAGTCTTTCAAATTAACTCAATGATTTCGTCCATTAGTTAAAATTTTGGTACAAGCAATAGATCACATGTGTTCCGCTAACAGGCTGATCTATAGTGACACGAGTGCGTCGGCGCAAGGCAATCCTGCGTCGCCATATTTGGAACTGAATCCGTCAAGGCAATGAACCATGACGCACTGGCAGGGTCGCGGCAAGGCAGAACTGCATATCTCGTGTATTACCTAAAAGTATGCTACTTATATCTTTAAGGACAAGTAACGTACATACACTGACGAGAACTTAATCGACTTCTTTATTGTGACTTTCTTTATTGGTATTCAATAATCAACCTTGACAAGGAAACAAACTATTTAGCTAGGGGGCCTAAATATATCGGAGAAAAGATCAAATCATTTGTCGTATAGAAACTGTAATATTTTACGACGACTTAGTCGAACCACACTACCCACGAGCCCTGAACAAACTAAAAGCAAACCGAATGAGAATCAATTTAGAGCAATTGTTTAATGATGTACTAAAATTGGATAATAATTGCCGAGCGTGACATTAGCCAGCTATTGTGGGGCGAATGAAAAATGTAGCGATGACGTCAAACGTGGATCGATCGTATGATGGATGTCTTCGTCTAGCGGATAGACTTCAGTCTGTTCTATGTACAGGTCATTGTAACGGGTCTCCTAAAAACTGGTTACAAGTGTATTTACTATGTGGTCCAGCAACCAGTTTCTCTAATGTCGGTTAATGTCATCCCATTCACAAATTTCTGTGTTTGCGTCCGTGTATATCCTATGTAAAATTTTTAATCATTTAAGTCTTGGAAAAAATGGAAGACATATTAATTCAATTTCCGAGTGACTCACTTGACATCTATAAAGTTAATAAGTATCACATGGAATGGCAGTAATTTCGATTCAGATAAGAACGTATTGTGCCGTACAAGTTGTCGATAATAAAACAATTCCTTGCAACTGAAACAGGCATGCATTAATAAAAATTCAGTATGAAAATATTTAGTATATTTTTATAATATGTTTCTCTTAAAGCCTACATAATTTTGAGACATTTCTATGATTGCTTTCACGTCGACCTTGCTCGAATTAAGCAAATAGTCGTGCAATCGTATCAAAATGCAAATTTGGCATAACATAGATAGCAAAAGTGTTACAAGTTCATCATACATGCTAATAAATGCACAATATGGTCGACATACTAGAGGCGATGTGGAAAGGAATAAAATAACGATCTTCACATATAAAAAAATATATAAACAAATTAAATTATCGTAAATTAATAGACGAGATGATTTTGTTGTATTGTTAGCCATTAAAATATTTCCATTCAAGGTCATTTCAACATTAGATATAGCTTCTACAAAAAACTATATCAACAAAATATTTATCATTTTCATCTTTACATCGTTTTCAACACCGGATATTGGACCAAAAAACTCTTCTAACCTTGACGATTTCCTTTTAACAATTGAACTACACCAAATATTAACCAATTAAAATATAAAAGGATATGCTCAACATTAAACTTCACTAGGCACTGTAAAATTTCAGTAAACACAAAAGCGTGCTGCATCAGTGTAATGTAATGTTTACGAAGGATAGTTGCAGTCGATGCTCGACGTTGGCCCATTTACTCGACAGCTATCTAATTTATTAACGAAGACTTGTAGCGCAACGCTACACTGTACATAGAACACGGAAATGCCCGTGTAATTTAGCAAGGAAGTACGGTTCACTTTCGGGGAAAAAATCCTTTTAAATAAGAGCAGCAAATAGAGCAGTAGATGTATGTAGATAAGGTAACTATAGTTATGGTCACTTAAAATTATCATAATTACTTGACAACTATCAGACTTCTTCAGATTTTCGATAAATGACTGATATCAACCAATAAAATTCCCACTCATCAGAACCGACTTTGAGTTATAAAAATACACTTTCATAACATCAAAAACAAACAGTACAGCACTATTCCAAAATACTTTAATATCAAATCAAACCAAATTAGTCCCACCGTCACATAATAGGAAATTTGAATAGATTTCACCATTTACGTGACTACGTCATGCGACCAGACCTCGCGAGATAACTGTCCCAAATTGAGTTTATTTATGCCCCTTTCAAGACAGTCTTGTTAACTCAATTAGGTTGATTATACGCTTACTTTTATAAGCTACCGTAATTAGAAACTACACAGATTTGTAACGAGCCTAAGTTGCAATTTGATAAGCCCTTTCCATAGCCAATTGACACCGAAACGCTTTGAATCCTATGATTGGCGTTACCAAAAGTTACTTATTAATTTTCAGTCCATTTTTTATTATGTGAAGGTTAAGGAGATTCCGTCGATAACACTTCATATCATTTGACTAGGTACAAATTTAAATCCAACGAATAATACAAAATCTAAAATTTAAGTGTTCAATTGTCCTTTAGAATTTCACATCCACCAACTGTACAACCAATTAGCTTCAAATTTAAGTAGTTAAACTACCGCTTTTGTTTACTACTATAGAAATACAGACCAATTCCCGATTTATGACTCCATCCAAAACTAATTATATTTTTTGAAACCTAGCTACATTTCGGGTACAATCAATGAACGTGGGAATCCGCGGGTCGTTCGCGTGCGCCCACGCCGCTTGAATCACGGAGGTGCGACGGACTCAAAGCTCTTTACACTCATTAATATGATCGCATACTTTTGTTGATGCCCAAATATTTTGATACATAAATTAAATGGATATACCAGAACTAAGAGAATCTTTTCATTTAAATCCTAGAATCGTCTCTATCTGTATAATATCCGATCCCAAATACCTCATCATTTAAGCATTTCCTTAATAGACCTTTGGGTTTCCTGTTTAATTTCAAAGATTGTAGGTTATGTTTTACCTATAGGTATTATAATGATTACATTAATTTTAAAACAGCCAATTAAAGGTAAACAATTATATGATCTACATCTCAAGAAACACAAAATATAATGCAACATTATTTACAACTAAATCGTCACTTATTTAGTGACTAACCAAAAAACTTTTCATATTTGCTCGTACACCGAAGCGAATAATAAATCATGTGAAACGGGCAAATCAAACATGCCGGTCATTACATAGTAATTACGGCTTAATGATGTAAGAAATTTCAAGTCAACGTCATACTGCTCCGACACGTCCACGAGATGACTGGACATGAATGAACGACTTTTACTATACACTAACAGAATGTTCTCACTCCAATCGATCCACATATCTAACCTACCTATAGGCTATAACATAACAACCCATACTAGCTGCTAACCTTTGAATTATTGAACAGATAAGTTTACAAAAACAAGACGATACAACGAACAATCGATACACCATTGCATGGAAACTTATAATTATCCATACTAACCACCACTAAAACACACAACACTAAACACCAATGATAACGTTTAAATTTCCACAAAAACCGCACCTAGTAAATCGACATAGAACTCATATCACCACACATTACATATAAAAATTGCACCCATCAAAGACTCCACACTTGGAAATTCCATTATCCGAAAACTTACGGCCTATGTTAGCCCGGCGTGCTTGAGGGCATTTTTGGAAGAGCGCAGGCATTATGACCTATAGTCTACCTAGTTCGGGTATTACTAAGGTCTGCCTATTACACCGGTGTATTTTGGTATTTGGCGGTCAGGTGCGCCGCGCTGTTCCTAGCCTACATTTGCCGGTACCAGGTGTGGTGTGGTACGCGGTCGTCCGCGCACTGTCCGCGAGCTCCCCTGCAACCTACACTTATAGGCTTAGTGACCACCCTATTGTTTTAATGTCTGGTGTAATGTATACGAAAGTATCGAATTTATTTGAATATTTCCACCCTAGGAAAATACTGGAACAAGTTCGATATACTAATGTATTTTGGATACCACATCTGTATTTTGTTAAGGAAATATGCTGAATAATCCGCATAAAATGGACAGTAATGCATTAATAATTTAATACAATTATCCTACACCGCTTTTGAAACTAACTCATATTTGAAAACATTATAAAAAGGTCAATGCACTGTGCTTTAGCGCCGTGAACTTTAATTTATAAATGTATCATCGTCGATTCGTGATTTATGTGAGAATAACACGTGTTTTCATTGTACTCATACACTTATAATAAAATAATAGGTATTTAATAATACATATAAATAACGAAAAAAATACTGTTACGAGAGGTCATTTATGAAAGACTTAAGACGGGCAATATCCTCAAACGATAATATGAACGTCACTTACAATTTCTGAGCTAAAAATCGACTTAGTCACTCTATTGTAAATTTAAAAATGGCCGGCTGCCTATTGTGCCATACTAAAGCGAATAAAGCTTTCTTTGAACCTTATTATAATTGCCAATGTCGCACTTTAACGAATATTTTTTTTAAAATAGCTTTACACTTAGCAACATATCTGGCGATTCATGTTTATATTCTCTCCTGAAAAATTTCTATATATAAATAGTTTAAATTTTGGTAAGCAGATTAATAAAGAATAAACCCTATCTTGTCAGTATTTACATAGAAAAAAATCCTTCCTAACACTATAAAGAGGCAGGCTGTGCCAACTTTAACAGGTAGACTTTAAAAAATAACAATTGACACCTCCAAATATAATGTCGATGTTGTACAAATGTAATGGACGACTTAAAATCTTATTTTGGCTGTCGCGAAAGAGTTTGCGACCCTTACCCATAGCGCTAAGACAGAACACAGTAGGGTCTCTGTCGGAACAAGTACGATATAGCCCATGGTCCTATCCTTCCCTATAAAATAGGCCACAGCTAACATCGAGCCTAACACAACCTGACTCATTATCAAGTACAGTAGCGCATTCAAACTCGGGTCATAATAGGGAGGACAATGAACAATAAAAAACAGAAATGGAGTTATAGCGACACAGTCGAAGCAGTGAGACGCTATCTAGTGACAACACCGTTTATATGTCGTAAAACTATGACAAGATAAATGCAATAAACACTATGCTGCGACCAAAAGTGTGAGATCGCGTCTGAAGATACGTTGATGAGTAATAAAACTCATGGTGACAGATATTTAAAAAACCTATCAGACATTTAGTTAATGTATAAAGTTCATCAAAAAGGTGAGAGCAAGCTTTTGGTATATTTGCTCTGTTTAAAATTATTTAAATTTTTTTTTATATCTGAATATGTACTTCAATTTTTAATCTAAAAACATAGATAAATTAGAGGAAGAACTCTAGACGAGGAAGAGTCTGCAATGCCCATAACTCTTACCGGCTGTGGTAAGAAAGAACATAGTGGAGTTTTACTTTTAGTCGGTACAAATCCGACCCTCCGACCAAAGATACTCTATGATGATTCGCCTACTATAGAAAAACGAATTGACGACGTCACTACTTAAAACATATTTTTTTATAAAAAAAACATTTTTTGCTTTGAAATGATTTTCAAAACTAAATATATTATTGAACTGTTCACGCATTCGCAGCAGTACCCTACAGCGTGTTTACATAATCACATGAAAGAAATTAAAACCAATTTACAAAGAATCAAAGCCATTCCCAACCCCTTCCTCAGCCCAACAGATAATCACTAACCTTAATAGAACATCGATTATGGCAATAGCCGAGCTCCCCACAATTGGCTTTATCCAAACACATTATGTCACACACATTATCAAGTGGCCTTCGCACACACAATGTCAAGTTTGCATTGGCGTTTGGCCGTGACCCCCGCAGGACGTGAGACCAACGGCCACGGTATAGGAAGCCAACGATTTATACGCAGTCCATTCCTTTATTATATATTTTTACCCGACTACGGCAAAGCCAAAGGAGGGTTATGATTTTGACAGGCTATGTATGTATGTATGTATGTATGTTCATCTGTTCCCTCGTAACTTCTAAACCACTAATCAGAATTCGACAAATGACATATCATTAGAAGCGTCTTAATTGTCCGCTGGTTATAGGCTATATAGATTTTCACCAAATTCAATGTGGCGCCCTCTAGCGGACAAAATATACAGAGTAAAAAAATAAAGTTAAGCTAGATATGCCGTGTTTGGTATCATTTTAAAGCGCTTCACTTGTACATTTCGAATATATTACTAGCATTTGCTTGTGACTTTACCTGTATTCATGGGGTACTTTTATACTTTTTCAGCGTCGTTTTTTGTCGTAGTTGGGTTTTAGTTTTTTTACTTTATCTTGTCTCTCTAGGTTATTGCTACATATATTGGAAGACAAGCTAAGTGAAGTGAATTAGTTTGTGAAATACAAAGGATACCTAATCTCCTCCGATTGCCATCAATCAATTCTCAATTTAGGCTTTAGTCTTGTAAGTTTCATCAAACAAAGACTAAGTAAAATAATAGGTCATACTTGCAGCGCCCCGCGGTTTTGATAATGTTTGTTCTTGTGTGTATACCGGGATGAAACTTTATCCAAATGCATTCAGCAATTTATGCAATAAGGAGCAACAAAAAAATTAGCATACATCATCACAAATGTTAGCGTACTTATTATTAGTTGGATAGTATGGAGGAACAACCCTTACTTGGCAATATGCTTGGGAAATAGTCATTATATGTATCCTACGCCATTTTATGTTTCCGAACAAACTTCTGTCATTGTCAGAAATCTTGGCCTGTATCTTTCATCAGAGATCGACGAGCTCCCTAAGACTAACATCAATCAAGATTGTTTATCCACTTTCTTTTCTTAATTATCCACCTCAATATATTTCTACTCAGGAAGTTCGTGTTCATTCGTCAGTGAAATTTTATAAGACAAATGGAAGTGTACAAATGTATATTCAAAAAGATTGAGTTTACAGGCTCATTTCCTTTTAGTTTTTGTCATTACGAGCAGGAGGTTTTCCTAAAGGAATGCTACCACCACGCCAATTAATAGTCGCAAAACTATGTTCCTTATGATGAGTTGCCAGCTTTATAATCGAGCAAGTCCTAGTATTACTGCCTAGGACTCTACAACTTCATACTTCTGAAACCACGTCTCTATAGTACTGAGCATATAGTGTGTATAATCCGATATGTCAAACGTCTTTTGTTCATAGTAACACGCTGAATGTAGGGTAGGTAACGGGGACAGGCGCGGTTGCCAAATCGGCGCTTGCGCAACTATCAAGTATTCGATCGTAACGCGGCAGTGCTGAGACGTGCGAATTATCTCCCGAGACACATTGTTAGATGCCGTGCATTTTAATTAATCTACATTGCTATAGCTGTCATATAATTAGCTAGATAAAACATATAAATGAGCCTAATAATTATCAGAAATGGATCGACATCATAGTTCATTAAAACTAAAGGCTATTCATCTTTAACTAAATTATACATAATTCATTTTCCAATGAATTGATTAAAAACATTCAAAATTTATTAGGCTACACCATCTTGGCTTCTAATAAAACCAACTGCTTGTAGGCCAGGCTAAAACTGCCGAACGAAATTTCCTTAAAGCGTTAAAAAAGCGTTATTCTTGGGTATTGCAGAACCGTATGAACTTCCTCGTCATATAATAGTTTATAAAAAGAGGTGTCAACTGTGTATCAAATTGCTAACTTATTCATCCAATCCCCGTATCTATGAATCAGTTCACGACCCGAACGCATGGCCGAGTTGATTCCATCGCGATTATAGTCTTCATGTCAAGTCCTGACACGCAATAGACCATTGCACTGGAGTTCGTGTTCCTTGGTTATTAGTTTAATACTTTTATAGTTGCATTTCTATTGACACATCTATTGTGATATTAAAACGTTCACGACTCAGAGTCATGTGTAGCTTTTAGCTTTATGTTAATTTTTTAAGTAGCAAGCTCTTTTGATCTCCAAGAGATCCCTGCCTTTAAGTATAAAAAATAGGTACATAAATCTGAGGTACATTCGAAGCATCTAAGCAACAATAAAATGATACATAACATTTTACAGCTTATGTATATACGCAATTAATTACGAGATATCTTCAATAGCATTTCATACAGACGAAATATAGGACGGAAATTGAATGTTATATGATTTTAAACAACAGCCATACAAACACATCGACACATTCACCTGTTTCTTATATATATTTTTCACTAAGTACATTGACCTGAAGCGATGTGCGAATCGCAGACTTCCGACAAACGTCTACCTCGCATCCCTTACTTGAACTGAACAAATGATAAGGACAAACCATTGTCGCGTGATTGGATTGAATCGATGCCTCAGTGCCCTGATTTCGGATATGACATCTGAACACTTGGTGATACTTACTATAGGTCGCGTCACGGATGTTTAGTGCTGGACGAGAATAGCTGCGCATCGGTAGAATCGCACTCGTTATTGACGTATTGGTGCGAGAAAGACATCACGACTGGGGAACCAATCAACGCTTGCGCACCCGACGATCACGCGCGCCGAGCGCCGTGCCGTCCCCTCGATACCTTATTTTTCACTTCTGCGCAGGTTTCGTTCAGCGCTAAAGATTCGTGACGCTACTTATATCTTACTTAGCATGCAAGAATCATAATCCTTCTTGGGAGAAACATTTTGTTCAATTTATAGGCATATTTAAATGATAAGCAACTAAGTATCATGATAAAAACTACCGTTTATATCTATGACCTCAACAGAGAAAATGATTCATTTAATACATTTTAAGTAAATGCTTTGCACGAGAACCGTTTGCTTAATTGCTTTTTGTCTTTTTAATGAAGACTGTAACATGAAAAACAGAACTAAAAAAAATACTATCTAAGAGACACGTGCTTTGGATTAACAACTCAATTTAGAGACAACGACTAAGTCGATAATGAAGAGAAAATTTATTACAGAGAAATAACCAAAAGGTAAGGTGCTTTTCAGAATAAACAATCCGCAAAATATCCACATTAAAAGACCTTAAAAGAGCCTTAGCAAATAGTTGTATCACCTCAAAATTGGAGAGACGATCAGACAAAGAGCTGTAGCGAACACGTCACGACTAAAAAAACTCAAAACAACTATTTCGCCTTATAAGCAACAGATTATAATTTCAGATGCCGTTTTAAACCGTTAGGATTCAACTTTGGCGAGTTTTATATCGCTATATTTAACGAACGCTCGTGACTCATATTGGACAATTACGTTGTTCGCTTCCAGACACTGTCTTGTGAATTTTAGTTGATCATTTAGTTTAGATGTTCTTCTTAATATTGTAAATGCGAAATTTTTGTTAGGATTTATTAAAGTATTCTCTTTACACGCCAAAAACTTCTGAATGGATGTCGCTGATGTTTGACATACATTTAGATAGACTAGATAAACAATATATGTATGATACTTTTATCCTGATAATGACCCAATAACGCGAACTACGCTTGCATTCTATATTTAAACGATTCTATATTAAACACGTTTTCAGACATTTCATTTCTTATCTATGATCATTTGTAACTTACAGTAATTACAATTTGGCCAAACCATAACAATGCAAACAATTTTTTTTGCAACATGTCCTAAAATAATAAGACAACGTTTTCAAAAACGACTTCACAAGCACATATTGGTTATAAACAGTGTTTACAAAAAGCATATTTCCATTGGTCACTTAAAAATCTGCATCAAACACAAGGCAACAATATGTTTATGTCGCAGGCGGATTGCAAAATCCGCTGTATTACATTACGGCTAGCCGTTTTACAAAACAGGGCCGTTTTGCAAAGCGGCGGTTCAACGTTTAGCCGTATTGTCTTGCGTAGTTTTTGTATCATTATAAATTCTTATGTTCTTATTATTTTTGTATCATTGTCATAGTTTTTGTATCATTTTAAAAAGAACTTGATTACTCAGCTTTATTTTTATTAAATTAGGTTAGGTTAGGTTAGTTTTGTATTATTATAAAAAAAACTTGAATACTCAGCTTCATTTTTATTAAAGATGTGTAAATGTGTAAATAAGTTTTTTTATAATAATAAATAACTAACCTAAACTAACCTAATGTATTAAAAAACTAACATATGGCAACGAATACATTTAGGTGGTTTTTTACTTATCCGCATTCAATACGGCTAATTGTTGAACCGCCGCTTTGCAAAACGGCCCTGTTTTGTAAAACGGCTAGCCGTAATGTAATACGGCGGATTATACAATCCGCCTGCGACATTTACATTACCATTGACCTCTGCGCAAATAATGACTAATCGCGTAATAACGGTCGGCGCGACGTATCCTTTGTGAATGTTCAAAGAATATATTATGATTAGGGATAACAGCATTATGACACTTTCACGTGTAAACGCTATGTACGATACATAGCATACGGGTATCTTAACACTAATCTCATATCTTTAGAAAAATAATATCAATAAATATTTCTCTACTATATATTTACTATTTTATATTTTATAGATGGATCAACGCATGGTCAAATTTAAATTAAAAAAAAACACATTTTTTTTGTAATAATCTCAGATTTGAACAGATACTAATATATAAAAATATCAAAAACTTACCTTTCGTCGCCACTGGAATGGATTGTCGTGTCATGTCCTAAAACAGAAATCGAAATTAAACCTTTCGTTACCACAATAAAATGGTCTACAATCAAGCAAAATTTAAGGCAAAATAAGCTTGGGAGATGGGAACTATCTATTTACAAATGAGCTTAGACTTCAACTAGACAGATCGAAACGTTGAATACGCCGTGTTAAATGTTGTAAATCATTAAATAAGTATAAAATAAATCGCTTTCTTTGCCCCGCATACAATAACGTTTATTAAACATTAACAACTTTCGTTATCCAATGCGGGCTTGTTTGTTTCGCGTAATGACATCTTTTTATATCTACCAGTAACATAGTAGTGATTTGAGTTACTCTTCAAAACCTTTAGTAGAATAAAAAAAAACACATTTAGAAGTCATACCGAAGCTGTAGCAAACACGACCCAGAGGTGCTGTCTAACATTAAAATGAAATAAAAATATTTATATACATAGCAAAAAAGCACCAATCTCTCCCTCTCTAGAATCTAGACAAATGGCATGAACGCTTACTAAGGCCCAATAATTCCTTACTCAATACTTTTAAGCAAGTAACTAAAAAAAAAACAAAGAAGAAAAATTACGTCTGATGTCCAAACAAACTCATATCTATTCCAATTAGTAAGCATACTGCCATTTGTTTATGGAGAAAATTTCTAAATAATTATCTATAACTTTTTATATGCAATATTTCCTATAACCTAAGACTCAAACACCTACTAGGTACACAAACTACATAATTACTATTTCGATCAAAATATTTCACTCCTTCAACTAACGCTACCACGCACATCGCAATACTAACCTAACATAATGTTAAAATTAATAACGGAATGGATTCGAGTCCTACAGAAGTAGGAACTAGACAAAGGAATCGTAACATTTGACGTTGACTAAAAGACATACGAAATACTAAGGCGTGAGCCATCAAGTAATGAAATGAACACAACTAGGTCGTTGGGGGAGGCGCGGTTGGCAATTTCCTATGCGCTTACATTGCACTTTTATAGTGTTCTATGATTTTATTCTTTCTATGATATTAGCTTGGTGCAGTGGTAACAACATTATCTTGCCATTTGAAACCCACCATGGAAAAATTAGTGTCTTTCCAGTCTTTCTTTTCAAATATTTATTAAAGGTTGCCTGGAAGAAATCACTTTTTGGTAAAAAAGCCGCCTATTACATTTCTTCTACTCTGTACAATTAGTCTGTAAAAAAATGAAAATAGCACATAAATAAAATAATGTGCTATTTTCATTTTTTTTTTAAGTCTGGGTGTTGCTATGTATTAATAATTATAATATGTATGTATGTATGTATTTACAAAAGTGTGTGTACATAATATATACGTCATCTAATTGCCGTAACACAATCTCAGCTTAGCTTGGGATTAGATAGCGCCGTGTAAAAGACGTCTAGAAGTAATTTATTAATTATTAATTAACGGATAATATAGGACAATGTGACATTAGAATATCTTTTATAGGACTAAAAAGTATGTATTTAAATGACAACGGTGGTAGCTGAATATAAATTTGTTAGTTTGCAGTGTATTTCAGTGAAATGTCAAAACACAAAATCATTTTTGATCCCCTTTTTTATGAAAAGGCTGAAAATTCACACTTCAAGTTTCGCGCCAAACGAAAGCAAAATGCACACTCTTTGACAAAGCTGAACTCTGAACTGAAGGTGAATTGTTTTAAATAAAAGCGCAAAGGAAAAACAATAACGCATTTCGCTTGCTGAATAGTATAAAGGGGGCAGATGTAACATCGTTCAAAGGCCACTTAGGGTTTAAAAGCATCGCTTTGTATCATTTTAAGTGAAGCAAAGTGTGGGGAGAAAATTTTTTTCGATTCCCTGCATCGAGTAACGAACGCTAGACGCTAAAAATATTTTTGCACTATCGTTTGAAGTCTTCGAAATTTTTCAACTTCAAATGTATTAGCTATTTGATTAAAATGAACATTGCACTTGATTCTAGCTTTTATTATTACTAAATTTATCTTGTAATGAAATAGATCGTTCTATATAATAAATTAAAAACAATATTAAATAGATTTCGTCGAAAATTCTCATGACTCTTGATTCCAAATAATTAATTACCTAGCAAGCTGTTAACAACGATTCATAATTACTCCGGACAAAAGAATAACCGTCTTCAACCATTTAAGGCTTCTATTATTCCGTCTTAATAATTACTCAATTTCTGCGTTAAATGTTTCGTCTCAAGTTGAAAGACATTTAAATATGCCTTAAATACTTCTTTACGTTGTGAACATAAAAAATATGGTCAGTTAAAAAATCTTCTCTGCAAGAAAAAAGAGTTTTAACGTCAATACCATAATAAAAAATATCTAGAAAATGACTACTTATTGCATTCGCTCAATTTAAAGAATTTCATTTCCTGATATTCCCCGTTTTAACAGTTATTGATGAGGCGTTGCAAGGGCAAGACAATACAGTGATCCAAAAAAAATGTCCCATTGAATATACAGAGTAGGAAGCGATTACCTTCAAACAGGTATTCCAATGACTTGAACAGCCATCGCAAAATGGACATGACTCATATGGAAACTGTAGCCTTTAATCCAATAGTGATAAGGTTCAAAATAAACCCATACACTTGCTTTATATGGGAGACATAGCTCGATTCGGTTAATCGTTCACCGTGACACGAAATGTATTTACTTGGATTTCAATATCTCATAGTTTTTGTTTACGAATGATTATAATAGTATTATTAATACAAATTATAAATGTGAATCTTAAAATAAGTTAAAAACTCAAGACAATTTACAGCGTATTGGTGCTCATATTTCCAGTGATGATTTTAGAATATACACAGTTCAAATTATTTTACTTTTAATAAACAATGTGAAGATTAGTTAAAATAAGCTCTATGTTGTTTAATAAATATCACCAAAAATAAACTGAGTCATTGTTTATTTACAGTTAATAAACTTCTGCGACCACAAAAGTAGACGCGAGGAAAATTGTGCCACTGTAACAAATGTATTATACAGGCTACGTAACAAAATCAGAATCGTGCTGTCATTGTGTAAACCGGTTTAGTATAACCAAATCGTTTTACGCAATTCAATACTACGTACAACAGGCTTCTGTGCAAATCATAAAGCAACATAATAGAATCAAATAGGTGTCATTGCTGAAAACAAAATAAAGGGCATGGGACGGCGCGCTGGTCCGTCCGATGCGTGCGGCGTTGTCGTGCAATGAGTGCGTAATGCGGTACCGATCGTGAGTTGCGCACGGGCAGCGTGAGGCCGGAGTCGCCGGCGCCCTCGCCCTCGCCGCCCTCGCGCAGGAAGCCGCCGTCGTCCGACGACGAGCCCGACGGGTCCTTACCAAACAATCACGCACAGTTACCGGCACGTAACTTGCACATATAATCTGGACGATAGTTTGGAGAGCATCAAAGTAGGCCAGGACGTTTGCCCAGGTTGCGTGCCGACACTGCTACTTACAACAATATCCATGTGCAAAGCATCCAAATCCGTTTCGAACGAGCGTCTACGCTCTAGTTCTAAGTAAAAGTGAAACTGAAGTGAACATGAGTGTGGAAAATCGATCCGGAATCGGACCAAGGTCGCCTGACCATCAATTACTGTCAGACTGCGTTCGTAATTATCGATACTACGCAAAGATAGATAGAAATCAATGAATATTTTAAAAGATTATCACACATAAAGTATAGTTACTGATGTTTATATGAGTGGCGTCGTGGGCAAGCAGTTGCCTAGGTAACGGTGCTAAAAATTTGCAATGACTCTACGTGCGTAATGCAATCACCTGCCAACTGATAATGTACGAGAACATTTCAACACATCCTACTACGATGAATGAACTTTACACGATCACTTAGTCTTTACGGTTTCGTCCATGGTGCTTTGAATTCTTGGGACACGAGTGTTCATGAACGGGCAGTAGCGACACTCACGCGGCACTCCCGGTTGCCGGTTAGTATGCGTTATGGCAACGTGCTTCGATACCCAAACAATGGGGGTGGTCGCGGCTTGGTACAAAAACCTGAACCTATGCTAATCGATATGAGTTCCGCTCCATTAACGGGTAAATAAATTAAAAGCAAAATTGCGAGTCACGTGCTTGTGTAACATGCACGTCAAAGCTTTAAAGGCTCCCGTTTTGCAGCTGGCATATACCTATATAATTAGTGAAATATCTACTCTAACGGTGTGCATAAGAAATACAAGGTCGTAATGCGTTTGCAATGCAGTTCTATAGTGGATATTATTAAATCTGACGCAACCGGCTACGAATGACAGATACCATTAGGACGTCAAGTTTGTATCATTGATGCTACTGTACCATTGAACAGCAAATTGGCAGTGTCTAAGCAAGAGTGATGAGTTCAATGACCTACGAGTTCGCACTGTATTGTTACTTTTAAACTACAATAACCGACGTTGAACACTTGTTAGTTATCTACATACTTTGTTTTGAATATTAATCAATAACGTAAAGTACACTTTTTTTAATCTGACTTACAAATAATCCTTTCTATCTAAGGACACACGTGACGTGTTTTTTTACAGGAGTAATCCTGATTACTCCTGTCAGTTAGGTATAATATGTAGTGATATCTAATACCAAACTGTCAAAACTAATCTTAGTGATGGCAGTAGCGACACAGCCGACTTGTAATGTATATTGGTATATATTCATTCTTAAACTAGAAACTGGACAACTGGTAAATTGAAAAATTGCAAAATTATGGGGACACGGCACTGCCATTTCACCAAGAATTGAATTGAATCAACTCAGCCTACGATAAGATTCTTAATCACCACTTTATAAATCCCTTTAGTCCTTGCTTTACTGCTACCACACCATCGTTCCCGGCCATATAAACTGTTTTTTTTCAGCGAACAAACGAGGAGCGGTCAACACTCACCCTGGCCAATTTGTTGGGCATGGGCTGCAAGTGCGGCACGTGGCGCGTGCCGGCCAGCTCGGGGTTCAGCGCGAGGATGGCGTCGATCTCCACCTCCTTGCCCTTGGTCTCGCCGCGCTCGTACCACTCCACTGTCACCGACCGCGTCTCCAGGTTGACCCCGGACACGATCGCCGAGTGTATGCGGCCTGGAAGGATTGAGGACCATGTTAATTCTTATATTCAACGTAATATAAAACGGAAAAGTGATTAATACTGTTGATCAAATACGCACGATAGTTTTGTTTTATTTATTTTTTGAGTTAAAGACACTTTTCTATGTAGTTAAGTGCACGCATGAACAATATTACCTACAGCAGAAATATACTGCTACTGCAGTAAAGATCATAGATACATTTCTTACTATTATCTATTCAATAGAATTTATAGCATAATTGATTTCTCTCCTGAAATACATCAAAACACCTATCATATATTATAAAGTTAATCATGTTACCAACCATAAACCGATATATTATATTATCAGTTATATAAAGAAGCTTAAATTATTCTTATGAATTTATACCCTGGTTACAACCAGCTGTATATAGAGGTATGCTACCTCTATATACAGTATGAAATAAAAATATAATAGTCATAAAATCTACACACTACTCCGAAAAAATCATCCTAACATTTCAACACTTTTAACCATTGAACCTGACTTTTCCCTTAATGCTCCGGTTAGATGGTGAACAATGCAAGGGTTGTCTGCCGGGGTGGCGGCTAGACGCATAAAGCAACCGCAAAGTGCCCCAGGCGATACTAGAGCTCCAATTAGAAGTGAATAGAAAACTATTCAGATACATTCGAGAGCAAAACGCATATCACCTGCATTTTGTCTATCACTAAACTTAAACATTCATTTTATGCTGTACATGGTTGTTCTTTTGTATTTGCTGAAGACGAAAGGCCTGCATATATAGATATTCATATAGAAAAAATAATATAAAAATCACATGTTCTATATGTACTCGTGCAATTAACAGACATTTATTTACATACGAGAGAAAAATATGAATATAAAAAATATGAGCATTATCATAAAAAAAACTCTCGATAGACGTTTTGGATAAGGCAGAGCCAAAGTAAACAGAATAGAACCACCTAAACCTAGAGGTTTTGTGTTGTTTACATGTGCATACTGTATGTAGGTACAGACCGTTGATTGAGACATAACTACAGAATAAATAAAATTTACCGTCACTTACGGCAAATCCCAATATGCAATCTCAATCCATTTTCAGCTATCTACGATTGGATTTCGATCTAAATATTAAAAAAGCGTTTCAATACACAAACCACAGATAGGATAAGCAATCCGAAAAAGCAAACTATCCGTCAGAGGGCACCGATCTGGATTCAAGAGTTTTTAATTTAGTAAATTACCCTATGAATAAATACCTATAAAAACAATTGCTTAAAACTATTATGTCTTAAACTTTTGACAAATGTACGTTACCAAACGATTGTATACATAAATGCTCCCTAAAACTCTTAATAGGGACAAGGTCACCGACCTCCGACAACCTGCCACACTTACACGTAACTAACAAAGTTGCCCTCTGAGATCTATTTTGAGATGTAAACAGATAAACCAGGGACGATGTTTATAGCTCGACGTGCTGCTGAATTGTGTGGAGAATTGTTAACTTGTAAAAGTTGTTAGTGACAGTTGTATTAGTGATGAAAGTTAACATTAAGCTTTTAACTTTTCCCCTTGGAATAATAGGAGTTAAAATTTGTTAGTTCGTGGTGTCTTGAACTTTTGCAGCTTAAGTGGGTAATAGGGTCGATTTTTTACGTGAGCAAATTCTTGAAGAAGTAATAGATCAAAGTACAAAAAACAATCCAAATATGTTTAAGCTACGAAGTTTAATGTTATCAGAAAAAGATTACTTCAGAAGGATATTCACAATTCCAAATTGTTTCATTACTGAATTGCTCTAATTCGTCAAAATTTTTAAGATACGCAAAACACTGTTTCCATAATAACATCCGTGGTTAAATCCGCCATGTCTCCAAACAGCAATACTGTAGTAAAATTTAAAATTGTCTATCATTCGCCGTAAACTGCGAGTAATTGACATGATATAATTCCGCGAAAGCACCAAATCGGCTGCGCCAACGATTATCGAATAAACATCGTCATGGTTACGCTCCATGACCCGACGAAAGTGGAACGAAACGAAATAAAATTGAACAAAAAGCTATTGGTAATGTGCACTGTACACTGCTTTGGGCGTTTAAATTGAAATCGTACGTGGTACAGATAATTTAACAGTAAGTATGCCATAGTTTTTACACAGGTAAAGTTAAAAACAAAATTAGCAATAGAATTCTTGTTTAAAATATAGTCATTTAGAACAAAAAGACACTGGATAATTTCAATGCGACTAGGAACGAAAAAGCATCATGCTATGTTATGTCCAAAAACTTGCGGCTAGTATTGACTGTTTCCAGGGTATTATACCTTCTAAATAAATCGCTGTATCCATTAATAAAAACAATAAAAACATACAGCATATTAGCTTATCGAAAACGCGAAGGAAAACTCTACGTATTGATGTACAAGTAAATACACTAGTCGCTTTTAAATGTAAATTATGAAATCGAATGGCTGGCCGTAAAATCCCTAGAGTTCTTGACCTATAAAACGAAACAGAACTGTTTATATGGCTGCATTAGCGTGTTCACTTTTAGCTCGTAATGTATATGAAGGAGTTTTTCACACCTAGTGCTTACCTATAGAGTGCCTCATACACCAAGTTTTCAATGAAAGGGAAATGATTTATATATTTCAAAGTAAGCAAGAAATATTAATTACATGGCATATACATATACATATACATACACATATTTTATTGAATACTAGCGACCCGCCCCGCCTTATCTATCTTAGCTCGCATATGTTATGATGTAAGCTGGTGTGAAAATTTAATTTCAAATCGGTTCAGTAGTTTAGGAGTCAATGGCGGACAACCAACGTGACACGTAGTTTATATATTATATATTAAGATTTAAATCATTACATAGTATAAAACAAGTCTGTCTTCTGTCTGTCCTTATGTATGCTTAAATCTTTAAAACCAATTTTCGTGCGTTGTTTTTTATGTGTATTTTACATGAAATCGGGGGGCGGGGCTAGTGATTATTATTTACTTTTGTATATAATATTAATTTGTAGGCCAGACAAACTTGCTTTCTATTCCCCGACCATAAACCGACCCAGTGTAATTGAATGCTGCGGTTTGACCTCGGCATATTTTAAATTACATTTATTACTTTGCATCTTAATTGAGTACGTTTGAATATAATGTTTGCACTAGTGCAAGGATGGCGAATAAATGGTGGACATTTTTTTTTATTATTTATATATACAACGTTTGGTAGGATCATGATCTAAGCTTATTCATATTCAAAGCTATATAAAAGTTAATCAATAAAAAAAATACCCGGTTATTTTTTTTTTTTATGCGATGAAGTAGGGAGACGAGCTGGACGTACTCCTGATGTTAAGAGAAACGCCAGCCCATAACCAATGTAGTGCTACCCGGAACTTGCTAAAGCTACTCCGGACAGAGGTGCACTACACCGACGCTCCCCACTTTGAGTCACAAGATGTTAAGACTCATTGGCCCAGTAATCACGCTGGCTACAGTGCCCTTCAGACCGGAGCACAGTGATATTTGCATATCATTGCTCAGGCGGTAGAATGTCTGGCACTGTGGGGGTACCCACTCAGTCGGTCTCCTGCGAAAGAGACCTACCCCCAGTAAAACCTACCCCCGGTATATATTTGTCTACAATTGAAATTACGCAAATTCATGTAACACTAGGTTCACATTTATCAATTTTCCTTTTGATTTTATCATTAAGTTCTATAAAGGTAGTACCCAATTTTATTCTATATCTGGAAAAAGTTAAATCAACTCAAACTAATATATACTACATAACAATAATAATATAATAAGTATAAAAATAAACAATCAACCAAACAATCTTCATATAGGAAATATTAATTCGTATTCTATACAATATACAATAAACGAGCAACATTGAAAAAAACACACATAACAGTTCAACAAATTCAAACATGTAAACAGCCGTTTTAGCGTGACCTCTCGGCTCGTTGGAGACCCGCACACGTGTCGAGTCACCAGGGGACCAGCGCCGGCTGGGCGTGTGCCGTGTCATTGACCCGTCAACGCATCTCGGCGCTAATTATACCGCGCGCGTAGCTCGGCTATGCGGTGACAAATCGCGTTTCCGTAACGCATAGTTTCGCCTACGTCGCTTTCTTTTTGCACCGATTTCGGTCGGTCGAAATTCGTTTTGGGGGAAAGCATAAAATGTATATATATGGATAATGTATATGGAGTAAAAACAGCCTATTGTATGCCGGTGGGTATACATTTACATAAACTAAACGTTCCTGAAAGTCAATCAATACGGAGATATTGTTTTATTTAAGTGAATATCGATTGACAATTTGTTGAAGAGTTTCTCACGGGCAGACAAACAGACATCAGACAGAGTTATAACATCGTTTCTGTCGTATTGTTTTACTACATACAGCTCAAGTTATCATCCCAAACATCTTTATTCAATCACGTTGTGAGCATACGGAATAGTCCATGAGCAAAATGCTGTTGCAAAAGAATTTGTTACTGTTGTTAGTTAGAGATAGAACCCGCAAATAAGCTGTGACTTCAACATAAAGCAGGAAGTGGAACATTCGCAGAAAAGTCTGCCAACGTGGTGTTCTGGTCGGTACAAATGCCTCATAGCACATGGTCATTTCCCTAAAGCCCATGGAATTACTATAAGGACTTCCCCAACATTAGGAACCGTGGTGGAACACCGTAGATTTAGTACTTAGATTGTATCTCCCCTGAGCATAGCATACGCAAGCATTTCCACGTAAAAAAAGTTCCATAACATTCTCCACTACAACTCTAGCATTGTCTTAAAAATAAAAAAAACAACCTCGCAGTTCCCACGGCAGATCGTAAACTAGCGTGCAACAACTAGCACATAATATAATGCTTATGGAGAAACTGGATCACGTAGATAATTTCATGGTGTTATCGCATTGTTGGAACTTTCTAGTTATTTGTTAAACGTAGTGATCGAACGAAATTACCGTGACGCTCGTTTATTGTACTTATATAGAATCCGGAATAGACCCAGACTACATCTATCAGTCTATTAGATAAAATTATAAGATGGTAGCCACGCCCTGTGGTGTAACCCGCTTAGTTTCTATTCCCAAAGCAAATCTGGTGGTATAAATAATGTCCTGTATATCCAAGGTCTGCATGCTTAACTTCAGTCAAATAAATTTTGTTGTTTTTGTGTGATTTTCATATAATTGAGATATCCTCATAAGCTTTCATATTTATCCACACATAATAAGCCATTAATTAATGTAACATTTCAGGCCTCTGCGCTAACAAGACTTAAATAACATCGACAACCTTTATATTTTATACCTGCTGTTATTATATACTAGCTGTTGCCCGCGACTCCGTCCGCGTTTACTTTCATAAAAAAATTATTCCCCTGGAAATTGGATAGAAAGTATCCTATGTCCTCCTCCTGGTTCTAAGCTACATCCCCACCACTTTTCAGTTAAATCAGTTGAGCCGTTATCGAGTTATAAATGGTGTAACTAACACGACTTTCTTTTATATATATAGATATAGATACCATCGTGGTATCAATAAGGTCGTTAACGTCAAACATTGTTTCCTTTTCCCCTTCATCCTTCAAACGCTAGCCCGTCAAATCACATGCTACGCGGAAGACTATATATTAGATGGGTCAGGCAAGGTCAAACTCGTGAAATGCCTCGACAACAAGCGGCTTTCGCCAACCACGAATCAAACTAATGAGGACATAAACCATGTTTGTGCTGAGCGCAATTACTGTCGATGCGTTTGAGTGATGCTTATCATGAGTTAGGATTGTTTTGGTTTGGTCATAGCGTGGATTAAGATTTCAACTCTATTAGATTTCTCTTGGTTCAAATAAACACAAAAGTACGGGCACCATTTATTAGCAGAGCAGAAGTAAAGAAAAGTAACATCTCGCCATAGACACATTAGCCATAGTTTAGTGGACAGAGTGAATATACTAAACAAACTCTCAACAAGGTCAGAATTTTAATTTGGGTACTAAGTATGCTTAAGCTAAAAAGGGGCAACATTTGGGTGTAATATTTGAAAAGTACATTTTTATTTGGGAGGGCAAACGAGCAAAACGAAAACGGTCTGAAAACTTTGGAATTATATATAGAGCTTTAACTAAATTCACTAACCTAAAAAACCCTTATCGAATTTTAAGTAATGGCAACAATATCTTTGGGTGTACCACGCGCGCAAGCCTATCGGTGAGTCACTGCAATCGGTCGGAACCGGCTAGACGAAACAACGCAACGCCAACATTTAAAGCCTTAACATATTACCTACCTCCATTGTCCATTACTAATATACCTAATCATTTTTGTTAAAACTCAACATTCACCTAAATAATTTTATTATGGTCGTAATTATTTTATGACATGGTCGATGACAACTAAATATTTATTTTTATTTTAGACTAAAGACCCACCCACCATCGGGAAAGCTCAGGAAGTTAATTTTTTCGATAAAACCTTTACAGAAAAAAACTTATAACACTATTTCTTTAATAATAGTCATACATGTATTCGGCCTTATCTTGCCTACTAAATATTCTTATCAATGCCGTAAGTACATCGCAATCGATAACTATATAATTGCTATTCATAATTTACTTATTTACCAAAATAATCACACAAGCAGGTTTCCACGAACCACGAACACAATCTCTATAGTTATTTTGTATATAGTAATTTCGTCGGTGAAATTAATACGAATTTAACAGAGCAATTAACTACGATAAAAAAATATATAAATCCGCCTTTATTATATGTATAATTATATTATTATACAATTCTTTATTGTCGATATAACAACAGGAGAACGTAGACAGAGAGGCTGCCTTATAACTTTACTAGCTGTTACCCGCGACTCCGTCCGCGTGGACCATCATATAAACTTTGACCCCGTCCCACCTTATAAAGTTTTAATGGCTTCATATTTGCTATTCGGGGCGGACAAATGCAATGAACCAAAAACCATGAAAATTGTTCTAGCCGATCTAAGGTTATAACTGTTGCAACAAACCCGTCTTTGTTTCATTTTGAAATGATATTTCTATCTCTTACAGGCTTCCTATTGCATAGTAAAACCGAAGCACTAACAAATCGGCAAATGATATTACACCAGATATACATACGACATAATAGATACATATTTTAAAAAGTACCAGGGAAACTTATCTACACTAATATATTAAGCTGAAGAGTTTGTTTGTTTGTTTGTTTGGACGCGCTAATCTCAGGAACTACTGGTTCGAATTGAAAAATTCTTTTTTTATTGAATAGACCATTAATTTATAAAGGAAGGCTACATAGCATCACGCCGAGACATAGGAGCAAAGAAATAATGGAAAAACAAATCAACGGGGACGAAGTCGCGAGCAACAGCTAGTATTTGTATAAAAATGTATTTGAACCGACCTTCGTGTGTGATGAAACCCTTGATTATCTGCATTATGCACGCTCAACATACGCACTAAGCACTAAGCTCTACTTAATAGGTTTTATCGTACGACTTCTTCGGTGGCAATTGGAACCCCATTAAGTAACTATGTCTGTCTGTGTGTCTGTCTGTCTATCTGTCTTTTACGCTTTCACCCCAAAACTATAGAAGCGATTGTAATGAAATTTGATACACAGATAGTCTCTAGAGGCTGAGATAACACATCGGCTACTTTTTAACCGGAGAAGGGCCCCCTCCCGCAAACGGGGGGGGGATAAAAGTTTATATGAAAGTCCACGCGGACGTCGCGGGAAACAGCTAGTCTATAGAATAAATATGATAAATCTATAATAATATAAATAAATCTTAAACGTCTGAACCGATTTCTATAATTCCTTTTAAACGTATTCCTTGAAGTACGTAAATGGTTCTTACGTTAAGAAAAAAGGGATTGATCTTTACATATAATATTATAGGTAAGATAGTTACTACGTTACATTCATTCACAAAATTTACTTAACTTTTAAAAAATATATTTAAAATAGAAATATAGCTTTCATACATTAACAAGTAATTTATTGTATATCGTTTTACATTAAATAAATCGTTTACGTATTGTCTTGTAATTTTATATTTATAATCTTGATGGGAACAAGAGAAAAAAACAATTAGAAAGTGCAATATTGCTTCAACACCGTAACATCATCTAGAGAATTGTTGCACAAATGAAAATGCACTGCGGAAATTAATCAACCTTAATGTTTTCTTACTTTTACTGTTGCATCAGAAACAATTCGCATACAACGTGACAGTGACATTTATTCGTGCTTCAAGTTATTGGTAGATATTTATATTTAAGAAACAAAAAATTACACATGTGCTAAAACTTTTACTTTATACGTACTTAATGTATAATGAAAGAATCGCTTTATAACTTCAATATAAAATATCAGAAAGTATATTTAAATAAATTTTGTAAGCTTATGAGACGGGAAAGGTTTTAAAGAGCCATTTTGTTACGTCATATTTCATATATTATAATATGTAGAAGTAATACGAGGCGTTTTCTAAAAAGATAAAATAAACATCCTACTTTTCCAACGATTACAATTAATTTGACTATTAAGGCTCCCTCGCCTTATGCCTATTACGTTAAGAAGAAAGATATATTACCATTTAGACCATCCATAAAAATGATAGTTTGAACGTTTCGACACTTGTTTTTAAGTGTATCGTTTGACACATTCCAAGCTCAAGCAGACTCGTCGAGTAGCTCGCTTGATGACTTCACATGGCGGAAGCACTCGCCCGCCCACGACCGCCCACCATAGAACCTCGCTAGACCCTCTCGATAACTAAGCAAGCATATTTTAACTTATTCGTTAAATCATTTTGAACTTAGAACCTTTAATCATCGAAAGAGATATGATTTGCAATCACGTTGATCTACACTAATATTATAAGCTTAAGAGTTTGTTTGTTTGAATGTGCTAATCGCAGGAACTTCTTACTGGTCCGCATTGAAATGTTATTTTTATTTTGGATAGTCCATTTGTCGACGAAGGCTCTAGGCTTAGATCTCATCATTAAAATATTATTCAAATAAAAAAAAGACAAAATAAACATATTATTGGTATTTTCAAAACACGAGGCACATGAATTTAACTACTAATAATTTAAGTTTAATACAATAAATAGAATAACTCTTTAAATCGACAAGAATATTACAAGTACCAAGACATCTATGATTCTTACATATACGTATTAATAACGTTATCAAATAAACGTTGAGGGAATGAATCTACTCTCTCTGTACAATCTCCTGGCTCTATCAGGGAGCTCTTGAACCATCGCCTATGAAGGGTGTAATCGAGAATCATCGAGACCGCTCAATCAAACGAACACATCTATATTAAGACTCGTTTCTGAGTTTTCTTTCTATCTTTTTATACTAATAGCTAATGTAAAAGCAACGTATATTTTTTGTTATGACTAGGAATTGATTCAAACATCATCATTATTCAAAACAAATATTTGTTTTAAATTTATTGAGAAAATAAAACATTTCATTTCATTTTATTTCATCAGGTCTATGGAGAATTGCTTATATTAGAAGTATATTTGAATCACTTATGATTATATTATGATTATATTGTCATGTTACCATAATACATCAACACCGACACATTACAATATATCTAGCAAGATTGTAAACTATCGAAGAGTTGTGAACGTAACTCACAGCATGTCAATTGCAAGGTACCTACAATCTATAATGACCTTCTTATCTTAGAATTTCAGGAAACCCATTTAAGATATTATATAATTAACTCGTGTTTGACATAAATTCTAAATGACAATTGTGTTCAATACTGATTAGTATAGCTTCTAAGCACATATTTTTTGAAAACGAACACTCTCTCTTAGAGTTTTTAACATACACATAATATTATTATCAAATATTTAAAGCGTATTTAAAGAAATACCTTTTAAATATCCAATACACTAGGCAAGCTTTACTAACAAAACCAAAATCACATAATTCAGGCCAACAACATTAAAAGCCGTCAATCACTTCCCTATACAAAGCCTAACGTCAAATATACGTATATTGAATTTTCGGTGTTTTAACAAAACTTATCAATGGCGACGCGATCTACATTCCTCGTCCTCATTTCACTCTATTATCTATTGATTATATTGTGAATGTAATCGGTGTCGCTTTCTATGAAACGTGTATTCGCTTTTGATGTAGGCCTATTTTTTTATTTAAGTACATTATTTCTCTGCCAACCTTATATACCTTGTTATACCGAACCTTAACCGCATGCACTAGACTTTCTATTCTTGCCAGAGGTTATGTGTGAACTACGTGTTTGATTTTAAAAACTATTTTTGTACATGAGATTACATTCTATATTCATAAGAAGTATAAACTAAAACCTAGTAAGTGCATATCTGAGATCAGAAAATACATATGTACTTTCGTTAATCTTATTATAAATTTATATAAAAATTCCTATTTAAAAAGCTACAGTCATATTAATTCATTGTATCCTACTCGAAACTATATCTAGAAGACGTAAAAGTCCTTTTTCTTTTGAAATATAAACCAGATTACAAACAAATCATTCTCATACAAAATAGCGAAGCAAACGAGTTAATAATCATTCGACATTATTCATAACGGGCGCCTACACATCGATGACATCATATAACTTAAAATCGAAAGTGCCACAACACACACACATTGCACAATAGTATCCTAAATGGTCTACTGACTACGAAGGATGGTAGATCTAATTATTTTTAAATTAACTAGCATAATGGATTGCCTCACATATCCTAGACGCTGAGATAGCATTGAAGATTAGGACTCCTATATTTTTTAATTGCAATTAAGATTTTAGATTACAAATACCTATCTGTATAATATAACTAGCGATATATTATATTATATTTATTCTTGAATCACTCTTTTTAATAAAAAAACCGCATGAAAATATGTTGTACAGTTTTAAATATGCAATTCATACTAATACGTATACATAGGGACAGTCAGAAGAAAGCGACTTTGTCTTAGTATTCTATTTAATAACGTACTGGCAAACTTTATTATAGGTCGCATCATTTATGTTTAGCGCTGGACGAGAATAGCTGCGCATCGGTAGAATCGCGCTCGTAATTGACGTAATGGTGCGAGAAAGACAACACGACTGGGACAACCAATCAACGCTCGCGCACCCGACGATCACGCGCCCCGTGCGCCGCGCCGTTACCTCGATACCTTATTTTTGGCCTCTGCGCAGGTTTCGTTCAGCGCTAAAGATTCGTGACGCGACCTATCATCCTAGTCGCTGAGATAGCATTGAAGATTAGGGTTCCTACATTTTTAATTGTAATTCAGATTTTAGATAACAAATAGCTATCTTTATAATATAATGGGTGTGTATTAAGTGCTAAACGCACGAAATGCCGGTTAATTATATATTTTCACGCTGACTTTTCAATTAATTCCTTGAAGCTAATCAATGTCTTCTATCCGTATACATCATGTTTATAAATAGGTACGTTTGGTTCTATCAACGATCTTGAAAATCCTATTACTATTATAAAGGCGAAAGTTTGTAAGTATGGATGTATGGATGTATGGATGTATGGATGTATGGATGTATGGATGTATGGATGTTTGTTGCTCTTTCACGTAAAAACTACTGAATGGATTTGAATGAAACTTTACCACAATATAGCTTATACATCAGAATAACACATAGGCTACAATTTTTGAGGAATGTAAGGGAGGAAAGGGAGGGTCACAGTTTATATGAAAGTCCACGCGAACGGAGTCGCGGGCATTAGCTAGTAATTTTATAAATAAAAATCTACATTATTTGTGATCAACTTCATAACAAACAAGTCAAGTTTTTCGCGTAGCATATATATGTAGATCAGTTTTCCGGGTTTTACCGAAAGCATCATTTTCAAATTTACAAGATACATGAATATTTTTTAACTTAACCAAAAAATTCAGTTCTCCATGACACAAAAACTCCAAAACAGAAGTTTGTATCGTTGCGTGACTAACCCACTGTCCAAACTCGAGCGATTCCGTAAGCTGTATAATTTTGTATTACGTGTTGAGCCGGGCGCTATTTCGTCAAGCCACGTGGGCGATATCCTTACATCCTATATATTAATATTCAATATATAATTTATCGATCTCGTAACAGTTTCGGTTAAGGTGTTGCTTAATTTTATCAAAAACGTCTCTTGTTTGGAGAAATCGTTAGAAGATTATCCCGTTTTGGGCTTAATCATATTTATTGATAATATAAACAAGATAATTAAGCAATCATTAATTGAATTTAGTTATTTATAATCTAGTTTATCACTACAGAAAACTCGCGGTACAGGCAACAAAATAAAAATAAATAGTATTATTATTAGTGATGCAAAGGATAATCTCGGAATCTCAAAATTCTACAGACAATTTTAACATAAGTTCTAAGATAAAAGTTGCATAATATGCTATATAATATTCGACTTCTATCTTTATAACATACGCTATACGGGGGTTGGTCCCGCCTCCAATAAGTCTATCCGTATTGAATGAATAATGAATGCATTCATATAGCATTGCATGCTAGCTGGCAGGAATGAACCACCGCCGCTAAACCTTGGGTCACGCCGGATAATCTGATTTGACAATCAGTTACGGCTTCGCCGACGTTGGAGATAAGCTTTTTTATTTTAATAAAAAAGCGGGTTTAAAAGGAACACCTGACGTAGTGACCTTCGATCTTGAGACGTCGTATGAAGTCTTAGTAATGTTTAGTAGACTTTGTTTTTGGGGAAATTTTTAGTTATTATTTTGATCTGTATGAGCAGTCTATTCTTTATGGACATAGAACAAATTCTTCTCTCTCCCTCTCTTAAGAAGAACTAAATCGTTAAAAATATTTGTGTAGTTCCAACCTTTATTACTTACTAACAAAGCTCTTATTAAAATTGTTTTTATCTTTTTGTGATCGTTCAGACATAGGTTAAACAAACTTTACTTTGACGGAAAATGCCAATGTTCTCACGTTAAGGTCATATAATTAACGATGAGTTAATCGAATAATATTAGTGTATGAACGTGTAGTGGGCGAATTTACAATTATGTACTGCGCAAATTGACGTACTAACATGTACACGTATAATATAATATTTATATCATTATATGTACAATATCTTTAATAAAATGAAGAGCTGGTTAATGGCGTTATAGAAGCTAATTTCTAAACTATACGAAACCGACTTTTAAAGCCATCCTTTTTTTAATAGAAGGAAATGCTTTTATGCATACCAACCCGCGTGGCTGATGGTAAGGTACGGCGGGTTATGTGGGACTCGCCTGGCCATTGGGAGCGTTAGTGCGACGCGCTGGTCGCGCCGTACGGCCTGGAATACCCACTAAAACCCTCTGCCACTCTTGGCCCTTGAGTCAGGGTGGCGGGGTCACTGTAGGCATTACCGCCTACTCCCCCGACAGATTATAAGCCATCCTACCGAAAGAAAGCCAAATTGTTGGCGAATATGATATAATTTGTAACAAAAACACTAAGAGGGAAAAACCGAGGGGCAAAGCTAGTATTTTATACATTTAAAAGAACGTCAAAGGTATATAAGAGGAGTTACACCTAAAGCGGAAGTCGAATTAGACTTATTATCAATTTTCTCGTTTATGTGTCGTTTGACTCATACGAGTATGTTCACTGAAATTACCCATCAATTTTTATCGCAAATGACGAAATATTTCCCAGAGATGGTAAGTGACGACATCGATAAGTTTATTTTTATTCAATGTAGGCACATTAAAATAAACTCTTAAGCTCTTACAAAAACAATCGGAAGTATTATGAATTATAAGGTATATCATGTATGTTTGTATTTTTATTGTTACAACACCACTACTGACCCGATGTAGTGTTAATGAATTAAGTGTCAAAATATTAGTAGAAAGCGACGTATTTTGGCTTCAGTTATAGTTTTTGTACTTCCTCTTTTCTAGACAACATAAAAAGCTTTCGACTTCAAGTAATAAAACGAAACCAGTATTATAAACTTAGCTCTAAGTGACAATCAAAATATTCAATTTAAATGACCCATTAACATAGGAACAATACAAAAATGATACCAAGCCAATGATAAAACCAGTTTGTGAATGTTAAAAACTGTTTGAACTCTGTATCAATCTTCGTTAACTTGCGACGAGGGAAGCCGCTGAGTGACTCATCGCGAGACTCAAGTCGTGTATAGTACGCGTCATTTATGTTTAGCGCTGGACGAGAATAGCTGCGCATCGGTAGAATCGCGCTCGTAATCGACGTATTAGTACGAGAAAGACAACACGACTGGGAAAACCAATCAACGCTCGCGCACCCGAAGATCACGCGCCCCGCGCGCCGCACCGCTACCTCGATACCTTATTTTTGACTTCTGCGCAGGTTTCGTTCAGCGCTAAAGATTCGTGACGCGTACTATACGTACGTAAAGGTACATTTTGTACGTTCTGTCTGTCCGTATGTATGCTTTGATCTTTTAAATTAACTGATCATACACTATCTTTAGTAGATAGAGTGATTCAAGAGTAAAGGTAGAATACCACACAAAACATTTATTTTAAATTCTATGACAATTTAAGTGTTTCTATATGAAAAGCAGTTAAATCTAGATATGATACATACTTGACTTTAAAATAAATCCTTATTATCTAAATTTACTTTTTTATTATAAATGAAAAAGTAACCCAGTCTATCTGTTACACTATAGCGTCTAAAACTGTCCTTATTTTGATAAACTTCAGTATCGACTTATATTATAGGATCTTGAACCGGCCATAGAAATCGCGAAAAAAGAAAATTTAGGCTTTTATGGAAAATAATTAAATAAATAATTCTTTCTTAAGATTATAACACTCAGTCCAAGTCGCCCTACTAACTTTTTCCTACGACTTTGAATGGCACCAATATAATAAAGTGCCAAACGGCTTAAATTTAAATAAAACATTATAAGTAAATCTTAATTTTTACGACACATTCTTATTACTTAGGTATGAATTACGGTAAACGCGTAGTCATTTTCACACATGTAAAGAATTTGTTTTATAAATTACGAGAATGTTATAAAAAATTAAGCAAAGTTTATTATAAGATCGTTAACCTTTGAGGTGGTGGTGTTTGGACAACACAAATAGCATATCCGGCAGATCGCTGACCGCTCAACGAAAATGTTAAAATAAACTATTAAAATAAAACTAAACTCGAATCCTTTGGACTACTATACTTATGGATACTTGTAACGAATTAACATGCATATTGCATACAGTTCTACTATAACGATCATTATATGTCCATCGTACCGCGCTATTGAACTAGAAAAACTTGAAAGAGAACAAAGACTATAATTTTGGCTTTATATTTTTTTTTATTTATATTGTATAAGAAATTTAATTATTATTCATTAAACCTAAACATAAAATAAAGTAACCGTTTTTTAACCAAATATCGAGATATGTTACGAACAAATATCGCCAGACTAGGCACTGAATTTGCTTATTTCGACTTAAATTTTTTTAGGGGTAAATAAATACATTTCTCGACCCAAAGCTTGTACTCCCGCGTAACGGAACACACCGTTATCGAAATTTATTTTTATTCGTAACAAAAAAATAACTCACACCACAGTAATTTAATCTGATAAGAGGCTTGTTAAATACCTCGTCTCAAAAGTGCAGTTTCATTATAAAATGACGTTATTATACACATAAGTTGGCAGCTCGAATCGATGAGTCAACCTTGACGGTCGTAGGCGAGTACACGAGGCGAGTTATGTTCATGAGGAAACTTAACTGATAACATCTAAACGATGCAAGGGAAGTGGTTTAAAATTTTCTTCATATCAAAGTATCCAGCTGTTTTTGATGGCTCTAATTTGCGAGCAATCATAGTGATTGCTCGTAAATTAGAATACATAAAATTCTTTGTATAATACAACACACAGATATATGAAATAAGCTGGACATATGTATGTACTATAACATTTTGTTGTTGAAAAAGCATTACTTCAATATCATCAACATCGATCTTTCCTTAGTTGCTATTCAGGACAATTCATACTTATTCAATAAAATGTTTGACTTCATCAGGTAAGGAGAATGAAAAAGAAATCGTTTTTGCGTTAAAAATACATTAAATTAATATTACCCGGGAAAGAGTTTCTACGACATGAATACTATTAATATAAATAAGTATTTTATTGAACTTTAATAATAAATCTAGCTTCCCCATAAGCCAACAAGGACCATGGATCATGACCTTCGACTAGACAGCTTTATTGAGTTGTGTCACAACATCCTGATTAACAACCGGCATTTTCTGATTAAACTAAACATACATTCAATACTTTGGTTAATTGAACTATCAACTTAGGTTTGCTGATAAGTGAATTTACATTTAATTTTTACTTTTATGAATTGTATAGTCATATATAAAATTTTGGTTGCTCCCGAATAGAAGAATGATATTGTATTTTTATAGCATATGCCAAATTTAATACTTTCTATAATCACATGATATTTACAATACTAGCTGACCCGTGCCCACTTCGTTGGGCATAATGTTAATTATCCTTTTTCGATTTTTTATATAGCCTATGACTTTCAGCAATAATGTGGCTTTCTATTGGTGAAAGAATTTTTTGAATCAGTTCACTAGATCCCGAAATTGTCCCTTACAATTATTGTATTTGTTAAATTTAACAAACACACAAACTTTACTTCTTTATAATATTAGTATAGATTTTATTTTCTTATCTTAATACAACTGGCAACATTACAATACATTTAAAGTTAAGAAATATTTATAACGGCTATAAAGTTGCGATTAATTGATATAGGCCGCACCGGCGCGCGCGCCGATACATATAAGGACCGTTGACGCAAGGTCGCGACCCGTCCTCGGCGGTAAATTCGTAAAAATACATTTTGCAGACCAAAACCTACATAATATATGCTTGCAAAATAGCTGCTTCATCTTTGAATACTACTTTGGATGGCCTTTTTGTTGAAAATTTTACACCTAAAAATTTTTAATAGTGTAATCTTATAAATATGATTTGATTGAAATTTTAAGTTAAAAGTATAAGTTCATACTAATCGTAGGAATAAACATTTGTATGAACACTGAAAATGTCATGGATTAAACTGTCAAAGGTGAAATTTTTTAACTTTAAGGCCAGTAAAGGTGATCAAATACCCCTTTTCCTTTCTTTTCCTTAAATTTCATAATGCAGTTGGCCTCCCGTGTTTATGAAAAGTGGTGCCAAGTCCATTAAGTCCTACCTTTCAAATTGTCTACGTCATTTTGTATAATTACTAGAAGACACGTACTAGGCTCAAAAATAATGAGAATATGTTAAATAGCAACTAACTGGATACATCCTTTACAGAGCTGTAATATTTTTATCACACAAAATGTATGTCAAACACTGAATATATAACGGTAGCATTCTTTAAAGTTCAATAGTGCTTCCCTAGTTTCTCTAGTTTTATTAGACTTAAAAAAACAAGGTTTTCTACAATTAACTTTTGAGCTGGTGATTTTAAAATGTACTAACAACAAATTAGTTAAACTTTTGTTCTTAAAATAAGTATTTATCTGCTCAAGATAATGAAAGTTAACTCTTAATAGAGATATTTTTGTTATAATTTCTGTTAAGACCATGATGAAACTGGTCTGTGATATGTATTGTTAAGTTAGCATTATTTTAAATATTACTTATCATCTGTACAATTCTAGCGTTATAATATCTCTTTAAACTAGATAAAATATGAAGCAGTTACATTTTTTTATTTTTAGAAATAACACATTTAGCTTCTGACACTATTGGTGCTGCTAAAGTTACAACTTTATGGTAATTTTTTAAAGAATAGTTAACTTGCTAAGATCAATAAGATATGAGAATTTACATTCTTATTCGAATGCGTGAGAATCTTTCTAAATTGAGTGGTTAATTTGGAGGCAATTGAGAATTTAATGTAGTCTAGTCCACATCTGAAAGCATACTTGTGAAGTTTTCTTTAAACAGTTATGAGCAATTGATTCTTGAACTATAAAACCACAGCAAAGGATACAAATATTGACGAGGAAAGATATAGAAATTCGTTGCTCTACTCACCATCTGTTCTTTTGATGTTGATGTTAATTCCAGATTGAATTTTGATAGTACCTTCATCCATTTTTACACTATTTTATACACCATAAACACTAATTAACATTATTTTGCAAGGAACGGTTATTCAAATATTGTCTAATACATTCGGTTATTGAACATAAGAACCGGTGAAAATTACAAATAAATTTCTACACCCAGATTGACAGTTATATCGAGCTAGCTACACACTTCAGACTGGAACGTTTCAAATTTGTTTCACTACAATAGTCAAATCAACCACTTTCTATTTTTTCTATATCATCATAGTAAAGAGTTTAGTATTATAACGTTTACTAAAAATTGAACAAAATATAAACATTTAAAACGTTTTAAATTAGATCGGTTAAAATACTAAATTAAAAAATCGTCGATCTGTAGATCAATGCGTCGATTTTTTTTAATGTTGCCAGAATCATTAGTCGATTTCACCGTTGGAATACGGGTTTAAAATTAGGTATTATGAAATTGTATAAAATTACACACAACTCGAATTTTGTATAAATAACTTATTGCTATGTAAAACTTACTTTCAATCACTCTGTTTGTTACTTAACCAAAAAAATAAAAAGTATGCTGTCTTTATATCAATACTTTTAAAATGTACATTAAGTTAAAAACTTATTGTATAAAATATTAAAACAACATGATTTTATATAAAAATTTAAAAATATAACCACCGGAAGTGGTGATTCATTTTTGAATATCTGTATATTTTAATTTTTTGTAGAGTCTGTATTACAAATGCTAATTGAGCAATTGTCATGTAAATTGTCAAATGATGATTGAACTGTAAAATCAATCAAAAATCAGCTTGTGGTCGGAATTTTTTTCAAATTTACTATTTAGAAACAAAACAGAAAATAACCATGGAAAGCGAATATAAACTATCTCATAAGGCTAAAAAACGTATAAAAGAAGTTAAAAGGAAAGCCCGACCAGGTATGAAGTTTATTGTATGCAATTCCATTCATATAAAACTTCCCTTAAAATCGCGCCTATTACAAGTTTAAAACGAAAGTCTTATTGCTAAAAAATTAAGAAAGAATGTAAAAGTGGCGCGAAAGTATAGCAAAGTCACTGAAATTTCAATTACAAAACAGACAATTTCTAGAACAATCTATTGTGGCATGTGCTGGATTTATATGACCTCGCGTATATTTTGTTTAAACTA